>VZSU01000831.1:801322-824231 GCA_013398715.1 Nesospiza acunhae | reverse complement strand
GATGGGTGGGTGTTTATCCACAGGTACAGACACCCCCACACCCCCAGGGCTGCTGAAGCAGAGAATTCTGCACAGATGATGAGCTCCATTAACACTCTCCACCCGCACAAAGCAGAAACCCTAAACGCTGAACGTTAAGCTGCCTGTAAGTAACACGAGAATGAAAATATTCAAGACACAGCATTTTCCTCTAAGAAAATGAGAAATCACACAATGTATCTTCCAGTGCACATCACAAGCATCCTGGGACACAACTGGAGACGTCTCTGGAAGCACCAGAGTGGAAGAAGTTCCTCTAATGATGCAGTAAAACTACAGCTGTACCACACCGCAGTCAATAATTACTGACCTCTAAGGCTACAGAGGAATTCACTATAGATTCATATATATGTGAGGAAAAGCTATTTAATCCATAGAAACATAATAGCTGCACTGACCTTTCCTCACTGCTCCCTCACCTTCACAGGCTGCTGCAGGTGCTGGTGGCTGAGAGCAGAGCTGAGCAGCTGCTCCCACACCTCCCCTGCTTTTAAAGAGGCCCCAAGCTCCCAGGAACACCCCCTGACCCTGGCACCACCTGGGGGCAGCTGCAGCCCCCTCCCCTTCCCTCGGAGCCCATGAGATTGTGCCTCATGCTAGAAAACCCTACAGTGTGCTCAAAGTCTGAATCTTGCCCCAAAGGTGGGTGTGCTCCCAGGGCAAGGTTGGGATGTGGCCAAAACCTTCAGTCAGGTGTGGGGAAGGGTTCTGATGCTGCAGTTCGGATGGCAGAAGTGGGGATGGAAAACAAGGGATACAATATAAGAATAAAGCATCTTTAACATTATAGATTGCATTGCACAATGTGTTACTCCTTAAAAACCCAGCCCTGGTGCTCCTTGCCCATTCCCTGTGCTGAGGAGCACAGCAAGAGAACCGGAAGCAGTTGCTGTTGAATTTTGTACATCTTTACAACACACAGCTGTCCCTCCCTGAGAGTCTGGGAGGCTGCACAGCACTTTTAAGTGTATAAATCCCATTAAAACATCTGAAATATTAAAATTGGTTGGCAAATGACTTAAAACAGAAAAACAGTAGGTTAAGATTAGATGTTAGGATGAAATTACCCCTTGTGAGGGAGGTGAGGCCCTGGCACAGAGTGTCCAGAGCAGCTGGGGCTGCCCCTGGATCCCTGGAAGTGTCCAAGGCCAGGTTGGACAGGGCTTGGAGCACCCTGGGACAGTGCAAGGTGTCCCTGCCATGGCAGGGGTGGCCCTGGATGATCTTTGAGGTCTCTTCCAGCCAAGGTCATTCTATGATTCCATAATTCTAAATACTGCTATAGAGAACAGTTATTTCTTTATCTAATGTAATATCTCTTTTACAGGGCTTTGCCGTGCATGAAAAGAGATGCAGATTTTGTTTCAAATTTAGTCATGTGTCCACCTGCAAGAATTAATTTTACTGAGTCATTTGGCAAAGACTAATTGAGCCGATCTACATTATACAAGAGCAAAGACCTAATGGAGTCTAAGATGTGTTGTTGTGTGTATTATCACATAAAACATCTTCCACACAGATAATTCTTTAATGAGATTTAAATGTTCAGATTTGAGAGCCACTGGTTAGAGCTCAGCAAAGGCACTGCAGCATGCAAATCCCAGGAATCTCTGACTTCACAACGCTGTTCCACTAAGGGGTTTTGCACAAGATTGATTGTGTGCCTTGCTTCTTCCAGGCAAAATACAAACCCAGTCCAAACTCAGTGGAGTTAAGCTTTAACAGAGAAAGGTCCTGTTGAATGTAAATGTAGTTCCCGGGTTAGATTCTAAGATCTAACTGTACCTCTGCTGCTCGCAGCCAAGTTTATTAATTTATTGTACTTTCCATGGATTGCCATCATCCCCTGTTGCCTGGCTGTGTTCAGGGTGTGACGGTTCAGGAGGATCCGTGGAGCCCTGGGGGATCTGTGGGGATCCTGGGGGGGAGCAGGAGGAATTGCCTAATGATCCCTACAAAAACACTTCTGTTCTGTTTTCCACTTAGAAATGAATGAATCATGGGA
Source organism: Nesospiza acunhae (assembly GCA_013398715.1). Taxonomy (NCBI): domain Eukaryota; kingdom Metazoa; phylum Chordata; class Aves; order Passeriformes; family Thraupidae; genus Nesospiza; species Nesospiza acunhae. The sequence continues at coordinate 822,187 of VZSU01000831.1, read as the reverse complement.
CATGAGCAGATCAAGGTGCCTCCTGCAAACTCACTTGTACCATGTCAGAAACAGATATTTGACAGTTCACTGTTTCACGAAGTGAAATAGGCACTTAGGGATTTTATTTTGAAGTCAATAGTTCCAAAAGGCTCAGAAAGCGCTGGGTGATGTGCTCAGGGTTCTCCAAAAGTACAGCTCATCTTGGAAACCCTCCTCTGGCCAGCTTGCTCTGCTTCCCCCTGCATGGCTTTCACCTGCATCACCAGGTATCACTTCACCCAGCACTGCAGGATGGATGGCACAGAATCCCATTAATGATGACGTTGGAAGGAACCTGTGGAGATCCATCTTCTCCCAGCCAGGCCCATTTAGGTGCTAGACCACAGGTAAGATATTTAGCACGCTGCTAGATACTTGAATAATTTTTTTAAAATACTAGGATAAGAAAGTTGAATGGGTTTAATGCTTAAATAAAACATTATTTTTTAGCTATAAGGCCTACCATGAGACTAGGTAGTGCGAGTAAGAATACATCCCATATTAATATTGCACAATGCTGGGGCTCATTCTTATGACAAAGATTTTCATGTGAACAGAAAAGAAACCAAATTAAATCATTGTTATAACAGTGCTTTAATTAAGTCAGTTCCTTTTTCTAAGACTAAATGTATGAGCTTCAGGATTTAATTTTTTTAAAATATAAACCTGCAAACATTGGTCTAATTATCAATTAGTTTTACACGTCCTGGATTTATTCTACATAAATCCAATTCACCTAAATAGCTCTGTGCCAAACATTTATTTGAGGCTTTTTTTCTTGTTATGATGCAATATAAACATTTGAAGAAAGAATTTCTTAACCTTTTCTAACTGAATCCAGGCGGTACCAAAATGTCCCAGCGTGGCTCAGAGTACCCATCCTCAGCCATTTACTGAAAACACGTCCAGAAGAGTTGAGGGTGGGAATCTGCCCACCCAAACCCAGGGTTCCTTCCTCCCAGGAGCTGAGCAGAGCCTCTGGGGCTGCTCCCAACCCTCCAAGCTGAGCTGGGCTTTGCTGAAGTTGTAGCTCGAGCTCGCAGTCCAAACCCTCTGTGGCAGGGGCCTTGTGAAGGTATCACAAATGAAAATATCCAAATGAAAGACTGAACAGTGCCCATGACCTGAGCATTTTGAGGCTTTCTTCCATTCGCTGCCCTGCCCAGGTCAAGTCTCCCCTCCTGGCTGAACAGGCTGCACCCAGCAAGGGATGGGGTGCTCCATGGAGATGGGGCTGGAGTGTCAGGCAGCAGGACCAGCCTGAGCAGCAGAACTGAGCCTTTCGACTCCAGTCTGGCTGCCACTAAAAATCAAACCAAAAAATGAGAGGCTCTCATCGCCATTCAGCCCAGAGTACTGGCTTAAAATAGAATCTAATTTTGGCTGGTATCAAATATTTTAACATTAAAGGTTCTATTAATACCATTCAATAATATATGCCTTTTTAACATAGAACACATAGGTCAATTTTTGAATAAGATTAAAACTTCTCCATGAGAAATGACTTCATTCTGCCCCCTGATTAATAGAACAGTCTATTTTTCATATGTTTAAATAAATAAGTATGAGAGTGTATCAAAGAGGCGAGCCTAACTAGGCAGGCTATGAAAATATAATGCTCAGGGAAGTCCATCAAGCTTCAGGTGCAATTCCAGCACTGTTGCTCCTGCATTTCTGCACAATGCAGAAACAGTGGCACAGATCCTTCTGTGTGGAAGGAAACAATGCTCTGTCAAGGTTTCCATTCACAGCTTTAACAGCACAGCTACAATTTCTTCTTAGAAGAAAATTACCACCATGCAGCTCTGCATCTATCATTTCATGGTGTTCTTCCCATTTTTGATTCAGCATTTATGAGCTTGCTTTTAGCTATGAGTTTATTATTATCCATTTATAGGAAGCCAACAAACTAGTAAATTATGTATTTGAAAGCCTTGCTGGCTGACATTTTTAAGTTCATTGGATTTTTTTTTTTTTCTTTTGCAGAGTAGGAATTTGTAGCAAACACTCAAGATCTGATAACTGATTCCCATTTAGATGTCATTGAGACATAAGTGCAATGTATTTTCATTAATATTTCATCATGTAAGTGTTCCTTGCTCTGACATTGCCATCTTGTAGTTATTTGTCCCCCATCTAAAGAGCAACTTGTAATCAGATCGGGATATTGGACTTCATTATCTGTCACCACACATTCTTAGCACAGAGAATGTTATTAAGTTATAATTGCCTCTGTTTTTCCCTTACGGGAAGATGAAGAACAATAGACAACAATATATGGTCTCATTAAGGAACAAAAAAACCTAGGTTGACAACAGGCATAAAATTTCAAATTCATCAAGGTTCTGGAGTCAAAACTTTTATTTCCACTTGTGCTGGTTTTTTATGGCCTGATGGGTCCAGGACGTCTAAGGAACTCATGGAAGGTGGCTCCTGACTGAGCAGCTGCTGGGCTGAAACCATGACACCATTAAACAGAGCCCAGATTTAACTGGTGAATAAATAAATAATTAATAAATAACATTTAATAAATGAAGACGAGCTGCATTATGAAGGTAGAACAACATTTTGTGATTAATTTGTGATTTTATATCAAAATACTGTGTTTTTTATAACCAAATGTGACAACAGATTGAACAGCCTCTGCCTTTTAAAATAAAAATCTAAAAATTTTTGGGTTTGCTTTTGGAGCTGACATCAGTCTAACAAATAGAAAATAAACGGCAGAACCAGGTATTTTGAGTGAGATTGCTTCAATATGTTATGTAAGAAATTGTTTGAACAAAGGTCCCTGAACTGTTGCAATAATTAGACGTATGACTTGTGCAGATGTACATTTTTTCCCATGCTCCATAAGATGAAGTTCTGTTCTCTGTTACATCAGGGTAAATTACATAACCCAGAGTTAAATGAGAAAGAAGAATCCCACTTTAAATAACTGAAATGGAAAGTAACAGTGAAGAAGATTTCTCAGTAAAAAGTTTCTGATTATCTACCATTAAGCATTTTATAGGCAAAGAAAGAGAACCTGTCACACTTCATCATAGCTGAGGCTGGCTCTGCCTATTAAATTTCCCACTGAAGCAGCAATTTGGTAGCAGTGAAAGGAATTTTGAAGCTCAGTAACAGACACTGCACATCTTCCATATTTTCCATTTCAATATTCAGGGTGATCTAAAGATGTTGCTGCTGCAGGAGCTGAGGAGGAGCCCAGATCCAGGAGCATCCTCCCATCATGGGCAGTGCAGAGTCCAGTGGGTCTCCAGGGGCAAACTGGGTCCATGTCCTGCCTCTCATTTTCCTTCCCCCACCAATTCAGGTTGTTCCCTCTGTGGAGAGGAAGAAGATGTCATAAAACAATTTATATTGATGCTTTTCCATCAGGAAATTTTAAATTTGCCATACAAATCCTGCACAGTTCCTGTATGGCTTCCTTAAGTCTTCAGAGAGGTACCCAGCCCCTAAATCTATTGTATTATATTTCCACTTTATAGTGTGCTATAGATTTTTTGTATTAGCAATAACTAACTGCATTGTGAAAGTTATTGAGGGAACAGCTGCAGAATTTGAATCCTGTGTGGGAATGAATTGGTGCTTCTGGCACAGGGGAAGGAATAAAAAGTGTTTGGTGCCTCAGGGAAGTTTCTGTGAAAAAACAACACTAAAATAATTTCAGTTGTTACCTTAAGTTTCAGTCCCAAGACCAAGCTTTGCTGCTCTGAAGAAATGTTCCACATTGTCTGCAGGCTCCAACTGCTCCTCCTCTGAGGCTGTATTTGCTCTGTTCTGATTTCCCACCCCGCAAGGATCTGTACTAGATACTGCACAAATAGCTGGTGAGGTTTGGGCTGGATGGCCCCTGGTAGAACACACTTATTCAGACATGGACAGGAAACATCGAGTCAAGCATCTCCTTTTGGTTTATTCTTATCACCACAGCAGGATCACCCCCGCTGAGGCTCATGTGACAAATGCCCACAAACACCTGTAAGGTAAAAAACAATCTGTGTAAGCAGAGACACAAAACCAGTGGTTGAGCTGTACTGGTGATGCCAGAAGCAAATGTAATAGAAAAATTTACTGTATTTCATAGAAAACTAATGGTGTTCAGCTGTAAGTGTCATGGAGGCTGATATTACATTAACCAGCTGAAATCACAGCCCAGCCTGCTGAAATGCATGGCATGATCAATAGTGAAGCAGAGTCAGCAAGAGGGAAATAATGATTACACCCATGCAGGCTGAAACTGAGATTTGCCTCTGTGCACAGAGCTACAGCATCTTCATTCTGCTACCACATATTGAAAAAAGAAATATCCACCAGTAGTCAGTGTTTTGTTGTCACATATAATCTACATCCACAATTACAGTCCAGCTTGTGCCCACAGAGTCAGTGTATTGCATTCATAGGTAATATCGGTATGTAAAATCACTTGTAGGTATAGATATATAAGGATGAAAATTCATCTTAAGTTATCTTATACAACTACAAAAACAATATTATAAATATAAATTAAAACGAAAATTATTTAAAGCAATTTTTAAAATGAATGCCTTTGATGGCTACCTCTGTGTACACTACCTTTATTATAGCTCAGTTATTCCTTTTCCTTTTTAAAAGATCCTTATTTTGATAGGAACAACAGAAAGGACCCGAGACTCTCAGTTTTTTTCAGGCCATTTTCTGCGTGAAGCAGAAATGCCCATCCAGTGTTTCTCAAAAGGGGCAGAGTCCTTTAGATGCTGATTGTCCAGCAGCTGGTTAATGGCATTATGCTCCTTATTGGTACCATTCACTCCTTCAAATTCTGTTCAGAGAAGAAGAAAGTAGATCCAAGTTATCACTTTGAACCATTGCTAATATCAGTGTTCAGACATTTTAGATAAACTTTATTTTATCTTTGAGAAGGGACATAACAATCATTGGTTCAGCTGGAGCTGAGCCACCTTCATAATTATAAGACAAAACATCACAAACCAATTGGCATTTCAGTGTAGCAAAATCCCAATTCTGGCATTCTGGAATGTTTCCTCAGAAATTGGATACAATACTTCTGGGATCAGTTTATTAAATTTGTCCCACACAGACTCTGACCTTTCAAAACACAGAAAAGATCACGTGGCAAATCACTCTCAGGAGTGACTTTTATTGTGGCTCTGACCTCTCCCTCTGACCTTGGGAGAAATGTTTTATGTAGAGGGAGCAGAACAGCTCTATTTCTTTTATTCCTTGAAATGGGAGAAACAATCATTTTTGAATATTCATACAGCTCTCTTTAAATATATATGCAGAGCAGATTATTGCATGAGATCTCTATAATCCTTGATCATTTACCATACAGGTCAGTAGAAAACATCCATAATTTAGATCCAATTTCAATCTTTGCAAACCCAGAGAACACAACTACTGACGCTGACTTGTATTAAAAAAGGTAGAATATGAGATGCTATTGTTCATTTATAGGGCAGCAATTATGCATGGAACTATTTCACTGGAATTTTACATTTATAAATTCTGCTTTCCTTCTCTTTAAATGTATTGATTTTATCAAGTATTACAAATGGACCCAACAGCCTGCTGTGGTTGGGGCTGTACAGTTATTTGTGTAGCTCCTTTTGGATTCCTTGTAATGGTTAACTTTTCATTATTGCAGATGGGATTACCTTCCAGAAATCTCTCTCATGATTTTTGGAAGTCTGGGCTGATCCTTTCTCCAGCAAGGAAAAGGAAACAATAACACCAAGCTGATGATATCAGGACCCACACAAGGTTTTCCCTTGGCCCTTGATTGGATGAATTGTAGGGCAGCGAAAGAGATTCCTGAATTTGTCCTTATGAGAAGAAATTCACATTTTATATGGGTAAACCCCTAAAAACCACCAACTGTACAATTGCTAATCTTTCCTTTGGATTTCCTGGTAACATTTCAAACTCTGTCTACTCTGAGCAGGAGCCAGAAGCCATCACAGGCCCATGAGACATGCAAGGCAGAAAATAAATGGATATACACATACACCAAAGGAATAATGTATATAAATAAATAAACAATTAAATAAACAAATATCTTAATTTTCCTGCAATGATGTTAGAAAACCAAGTGTATCAATGAATCATATCAACAGGAAAAAGTAAACCCTAGGAAGAAAAGAAAGCATACTGGTTGTTTTGGTGCAAGAACTGAAAAGAAGTAAAAGCACAAGATGGAGTCAGAAAATTTATTCCAGATATCAGAAGGCACCAGCAAACAAAATCATTGACAAAATAAAACACAGGTGTCAAACAAGGTCCTTATAGTAATTCATCATTCTGAGAGACATAAATTTTTCTAATACGAGCAAAATTTTCTGAAGATATTTTTGGCACATTCTGCACTGAACAGCCAGAACATGTCGAGGATGTATCAGCACAACACATGCAGAAAAATGGATCCTTTGCTCATGCTCATAAAAACCTCTTGCCTCTGCTAAGGTGGACATGCACAGAATGCAACCATGAGGAAAGAACTGGAAAGAAGCCACTCAAGGATAAAGATCAGTAAAATTCGGCTGTTTTTGTTGTGTGTGGGGCTTTGCCACCTGAATTTATGGAGGACTTTGAGTCCCATCATCCGTCATAGACAAATGCTGCAAAGACAGAAGATGGAGCTGTGTGTTCCAGCACAGCACGTGAATTTTTTTCCTTGCATAGAGCTATTTTTGCTTTTTTCCCTTTCATGATGATGATAATAATCTATAGCTCCTTATCCCCATGCCTTCAAACCCGATTTTTAAGGGCTCCTTAACATGGCATTGTTACACAGAGACACTCACTCCTCTTCCAGCGCATCTGTTCCAGCCAAAAGACAAATCCCAGGCATGCCAGAAGCACACAAATAATCTCATTAATACGTGTGAGTGTTCTCCTGTGCCTGTCTGTACATCTGTGCTTCAGCCCAGATCAGACATTGCCTAGCAATGCTGCAAGGGTCCGATTTTATTTTTCCTCACCAAAATTGTCATGCTGAGAACAGCACAGGCTGCAGGCTGATCCAGGCATTCACATCGGATTCCTGACTTGCTGGTCATGAGGAATCACAATAGACATTTGTTTGAGGGATAAATCCAGATATATTGGGAAAAAGCACACTGTGAGCACGTTTCATTTGAGTGTTTCCATCAGAGTCGGTGCCTTTTAATTAGGGGATGCCTGAACAAACACAGCAATGTTTGCTGGAGCTGATGGAAAAGATGGCTCTACCTAAAGTACAATAGTGCATCAAGTAATGCTAGTGAAAAGCAAACATCCCAGTGTCTCTCTGTCCCTGCACTCAGCTGGAGGATGGAATTATGACTGCCACAATCTGTGCTTCAAGGAGAGAAGGAGAAGCGGAGTGGGACCCCCTGAGCCCACAGCTCAGCTGCTGCTGCTGCCTTTTCTGATGGGGACTCCCCAGTTTAGTTCAGCCTTGGCTCCAACCCACCTGCAGGCAAGGCTGTACTTCTGAGATGGGAAAAATGTCCTGATAAATACTGTGCTGACTGACATCCCTAACTGGTCCTGCATGGAAGTTACAGGTAAGTACATCCTTCACAACTGAACCTGAAACAGATGCAGCAAGATGAGAAAAGATGTGAGAGTGGTGGACCCCTTGGACTTTGAGAGCTGCAGTACAAGCTGGCTTTAAATCAAGATATCATGTCAGATGGTGCTCATTTTTCTAAGCCTTCCACTCTCTAGGCTGTTGGATTTGCACTTTACTTTCTATTATTACTTTTTTATTAGGAAAACTTAAATCCTGTTGCGAAGAGCTTATTTAGGTTGAGCTGTTGCCTTTAGCTTCAGAACATTAAGTCCTGACAAATGCTTCTTTTGAAGTCTGACACCTGTTTGTTTGGCATTTCACACTTTCAGGAACTCACCAGACTATAATAATAGTCAGCACAGCAGAAGTAAAGAGAATGAATTAAAGCAGAAATGCTTTCAGACGTGAAGGAGCAGTACAAAAGAACATCCCTGTGCTCAGTAGTTTCGAGGAGACCTCAGATGAGCTCAGCTCCAAGCTGTGTGGTTCTTTTCTCTGTAGTGGGATTCTGATGCCCACGAAACAACCCAGAGCAGCAGCCCTAGAGACCAGAAAATCCTGTCTTAAAACAGCTACAAAACAGCAAGAGAAACCGAGCTTCTTTGCAGACTCTTTTAGAAGTAGATAGAAATATCCTTATTATCAGACCAAATATCAGGAATCTGCTCCTTTTGTAATTGAAGTGTTGGAGGAGAATGGTTCATAAATACTCTGAGTAGGAACTTGTCAGGCCTCAGTTTTTGTGCCTCTATATTTATACACATGGAAAGGTCACTGCTATTTATGTGGGTAGATGTGAAAAGTAGTTTTTTTGTGGTTGGTAGCAAGCAAGTTTTAAAAACATAGTGATTAGAATATTGTACAAACATATACACAGATATATACACATTTATATAAAAATATAAATATATAGATATACACATTTATAAGCTAAATATCAGATCTCCTAAACTACAGATTTCTGAAAGCTTTAATATCTAAAATACATTATTAGCTACCTGCAAACTATGACTTGTTGCAACTGCATTGCTGCAGGCAGGGCTGTAAAGCCAGTTTTATTATACAGGTGGGTGCTTCACCTTTTATTTCACATTGGGAGGTTTTAACTGGTGGGCTTAGATTTACATTGCTGGGCAAAGGACTTCAAGCAAATTGCATCTCTTAATTAACTGAATGATCCATATTGCATTTCATGCCTGAACAAATATAATTGAAACAATTGAAATCATATTAGCAACACAGAAACTAATCAAACTACTGGCTTAACTCTTGGTCAGCACTGGTCACCTTTCTGATATTGCAACAAAAATGGAACACCAGCAGTGCTGTGAAGCATTAACACCAGTGTTGGTGGATTTATAGCCCAAAGTACCCTTCTGTTTCTGCTCTGCCATTTTCTAGAAGAGAGGCCCAAAATCATACTCAAAGCAAACAGCAGTCATAACTGAGAGACAGTTCTCATCTCAGACATTTCTTACCAGAAGACTTCAAAATACAAAATTAGCAATCAAACATTAATCTTTTCTAGAGAAAACAAAACAATTTTTTTTTTTTTTTAAAAAAAAAAAAAAAAAAAAAAAAAAAAAAAAAAAAACAATTATGACTTTAAAAAGATAATCTAAAGACATATGAGTAATTATGTTATTTCATATTTCACAGGTTCAGGCTTCACACTCACTGCTGAAGGCAGTGGGTTACTCACAGAATCCCAGAAAGGTTTGGGTTGGAAGGGACCTTAAAGATCATGCCATCCCACCCCTGCCATGGCAGGGACACCTCCCACTGTCCCAGGGTGCCCCAAGCCCTGCCCAGCCTGGCCTTGGACATTCCAGGGACCCAGGGGCAGCCCCAGCTGCTCTGGGCACCTGTGCCAGCTCTCTGTGAGGGATAATGGACAAGGCAGAAGGGGACTCAATAGTAGCAATGCTTTTATCTCCTGTGACAAGTTTGCTTGAAGATTATTTTATAGATAAACATGTCATTTCTGAATTTTTTGTACCTTATTTTTTAAGGTTTTATTTTTCTGGTTTTTTTTGTACCTTATTTTTTAAGAATTTAAGTCTACACACCTAAATAGGTTCCTGTTCATGTGTATTATTCATGTTTACAGTTTTATGTATCATTACCTCAATGTATGCGAGTTGTAAACCAGTATTAACTTTGCAGAGGACATTGTGAACTGATAGAAGGGCTACACACAAATTCAGCAAAAAATCCATTTTTCCTTATAGAAGGCATCAAATATTTCACTTGCTAAAAACCATTCTACTAATGAATGGGGGTTATCACAATATATTGAAAGGGAAACTTAATATATTCTGTGAAAATATTTCTGAAATTTAAATCAAAGTCATCCAAAAGAAACCACAGAAGTTCAAATCAATTGATCCACAAGTAGTTTAAAATCAGTGTCATACTTTGCCTATCACAATCATTCTGCTGATTCTTAGTTCTGTGGCAGTATTTCAGTGACATAAAACTAGAGCTGAATACTTTGTAATGAATAATTAATTTCACCAATTTTTCCTCTTTTTCTTTTTTTTTTTTCCTGTGACATATCCATGAAAAAACAGATCACAGTTTTCTTTACTCCTAATTCGAAGTTCTGTGACAGTCCCTCCTCTACCAGATTCCTTTGACAGTGCTTCCATGTACATTCCAGATTTTGAATTTGAGGAGGTTGGCAGCAGAGCTCTGTGGTTTCCCTGTGCGTGGTTGTACCCCATTGTTTCTATTCCCCAGTTGGACTCTTCTGAAGTAATTGGGTGTGAATGTTCATGGAGAATAAATTAGACTTAGCTTTTTTTGTGATCCTGAATGTAAAACCAACTCTCTCTGTGCATTGGCACCAAAAAAAAATGCAGAAGAAAACTCCACAAAAAGCTGACACACAAAAGGCATGGGCACAGCTGAAAGGAATGAATTTAAAAATTCATATGAATATTCATAGGAATTTTTTTCCAGCGCGTTCTCCAATTAGATGGTAGCAAAACAACTTTTCCTCTTAGTGGATTCAACTTTGGACAGTTCACCTGTTCCTGATGAGGCCACCCGGAACATTTTAGTGGTTGAAAGGAAGGACAAGCTGAGAGCTCTTGTCATTCTGGAGCTCAGTCAGCCTTTTTCTGGCCCCAAGCCTAAAGACATCTCTTTTCTATGTTAGAGCCGTTTGGAGGACTCGAGCAGAGAGGCAGAGCAGGCTGCTGCTCAGGGAGAGGAGGAGGAGGAGGAGGAGGGGAACACCCTTCCTTGCGTGCACCAGCAGCACTGAGGCAGCATTTGCTGCTGCAGAATCCCCAGTCAGTCAGAGCTGTGATTCTGGCAGCTCTGAGTCGGGTGTGAAGCTCAGATTTCCCCACTCCACACAGGAGCCTGTGCTGGAACTCATCCCTGCCATCAGCCATGGGTGGAGGCTCTCCCCATTCCCCACATCCCCGGCTGCCACTGCCCAAGGGAACAGAGGCAGCCTTAGACTATTTTAAATTTCCCCTCTTTTGATAGATTACAGCATTAAAAAAGTCAAAATGCATACCAAGAGAGGTCTGTGCTCCTGAGTCTAGTATACCCTGAGCACAAAATAAGTTTAAAGGTAGAGAAAGCACCACAGGTGGAATAAAAATTGAAGTCAGAAGTTACATTCCACAAGCAGAATGATGCTTAAAGCTGTTTTGCATTAGTACATTAGGAGCACATTGTTTCCTAATCTACTCCCAACAAATGTTTAGGGATTTTATTAACATAAAACAAGATAGTGAGAACAAATTTGATATCAATTAACATACTAATTAAATGTCACTTAGTAGTTTTAGCAATTACTTGATATTTAATTAACCACTCGAATACCTTGGGACATCCAGATTATTGTACATGTAATCAGAGGGCAATTCTTCTGACCCTGTGGGTATATGCTGCATGTCAAGACAATCTGTAGATAGCAACAAAAATAACTTTCTGCACTGTGACCTCAGGTATGAGGAGCTGCTGTGTACCCAGGAGATTAATTTGCTCATTTGAAAGAAGTAAGTATCAGTTAAAAAGCTTAAACATACCTCAAGTGATTAGGGATGTACATGAACAACATGAACAACCTACAAAATATCAATTATTTTTGTTCAGGACACATTTTAAATTCATACTGCAAAATCATCTTGGCATTGATGAAACTTGTATCCCCCATTAGGAACTATTTTTAGTTAGAAGAGTTAAAAGGATTGGAGAGCAAGGAGACAAATATTTTCAGCAAAAAATTACTTAAAGAGGGTAAATATGTAGCTGACATCTTCTGGACTGTATTCACACAGAGGAGCCCATTTTGCATAATGGAGATTTCTTGGTGAACCATTTTTGTTTGGTTTGAGGGGAAAAAAGTCTTAACCACTCACAAAGCAGAGATGATCTGTGTGTTGATTTGCCCTCTCCTACAGGTCAGTGTCCTTCTCCTGCTCCTTCTGGAGCACTCTTGGTGTCATTCAGCTCATGCTGACAAATTGCATGGAGCTGTCACTCACTTGCCATGACAACCTGTGACCATGTCACACTGCAGCCCCAGAATCAAGGATTCTCTCTTTTCCACATTTCCCCCTTCTCTAAATGGACATTAACAACTCATAACTCTCATTTTTGGTCTTGTGCTTGCAAACCCAGCAACCTTCCCACTGCTTTTGATTGTCTTCTCTGTTGCTCTGATATTTATGCTGCCATTTGTGCCTGTGTATGTCAACATGGAGAAACTGGGCAAAGGAGCCTTTCTTTGCCTTTCTAACTCTCTGCCATTTGCCATAAAAGAAAACAGAACTTCACTCATCTGTAAAATAAACTTTGCTGTGTGTTTCCAGTTGCTTTTTTTCAGTTCTTGCCTTTGTCTCATTCCTACACTGATTAAAGCTTTTCAGTTATGCTGCACCTTCAGATCTCTCTCAAACCCATCCCTCCCACTCCACCAGAACCAATCTAAGTCTCTAATGGTCCCTTTGAAGTAGAAATAGAGCAGGAATCCTCTTTCGTCCTGCCTGCTCACCTACCAGCCCCTTCCACAGCTGCTGACACACCTTTTATTGAAATCCTTCCCCCTTTTGCTTTTGTCTCTCTGTCTCCCTTGGTGCTCCTGAAAAGCCTCTAATTTAGCCTTCAGATGTTATTTATCAGACTTCTTTCATTTATAGGTGGCAACTCCACGGATTTCTTTCAAGCTCTTGAAAACTTGAATATTTCAACCTTAAACAGGGTTTTCTTAAAATTTTAAGTGCATGAAGTGAGCTGATCTCCTTCACAGTTTACAAAGGATGCTCATGTCTTAACTATAGTTTCTTAGAGTAGATTTAAGGAAATACAAAGGGTTGTTTGGTATTTTCCGAGCTCAATTCCACCCCACCGGAATTTAAAAAGAAAATAATATAAAAACAAATCATTGAAATTTTTATGTTCAGTATGACCATGTCCATATAAATGAAGTTCTGTTTTAGGAGTTAAAAAACTTCAGGTAATTCAATCTGTAGTTTTTGGATTTAAAGTGCCACAATACAGAACAAGCTAACCAAATGTTTTGAGGTTTTAGGTATAAATTAGTCATTTTATTAATCTAGTTTTATAATGTAAAGATTGTAGAAAGCAAATTCCAAAATATGGATTTTTAATCTGAGTTTGATGCCAATTTAAATTTGCTTTGTTTGCACCCCAGTCTTGGTCCATCCTGAGCGAAGGAACAGTGCTCTGTGACATGGCAGGAACTGCCCTGAGCAGGAGGCTCATTTATTTACATCTTAAAAATATCAGTGAAGTGCAGAATGAAAAGAATGAACTCGAATGAACTACTAAAGAAACTGTCCATGGGTTGCTCTGATTTGGTTTTATTTGTGCTGTTTTCCCTGGAGGGAATCCTGACCCCCACTGCTGTAAGAGGAATGACCAAGGCGCTGCTGAGCTGTCCTCTTGGGAGACATTTAAATTAAATGGTTTTCATCAAAGCCATGTCTGCTCTCCATCATCAAACAGAAGATATTGGAAGCTTAAAAAATCCAGTAATAGCCCTAAGTAATATTGCTGTCCTTTAGCAACTGAAAATTATGTATTTCTTCAAGGAAGATCATTTGGACACGTATTTTCCCACTATTCTCAGTGTTGGGAAGTATAAGAAAATACAGAAATTAGAACCAAAAACATAACTAGGAGAAAACGGTGATTTAAATAAAAAAAAAAAAACCAAACCTAAACACCTCATTCTGACATTGTGTTTTGGTCATTACATTTTAAATTGCTTTACAAACAAGATCAATGTGACAGTTGACAATTTTCTTGCACGGTTCTGTTGGCACAAGCACAGACCTGGTAGCACAATCAATCTGTAAAAATTTCTCTTCTGTGATGCAATTGTTTCCACCAGTATTTGTCAAAAGTTTCTGGCCACTAAAGTTTAGCCCTATTTTATTGTTCACATGCCATGTCACCAAAACCCTAAACCCTGTATTCAACATCTACAGCTATTTTTACATATCTCAATAGTATTAATTTGAAAAAATGGATCTTTTCTTCATAAATTGAAAAAAATAAATATTTTCCACAATTTAGGGATGTTTTTGCCAGATACACTTTGCCATCAAAGCAATATTTATAGGTAATAATATAAATGAAATGATTATTTATCTGAATACTTATCTATATTGTTTAAATCTGTATTTATCAATATGCTCATACTGTAATGATATACTGGGAAAGAAAAAAAATGCATTAAAATTACCACAGGGGTTGAGGATTTTGTCTGGAAGAAAGAAAAATTAGTCTTTAATCAAAAAAACACAGTTACAAAAGGATTAATTTTGAATCAGAACATATCATGAGTTAGATATTTTCTTTCCCAGCTGAGAGTAGTAATTGGAAAATCACAGTTTACACAAAAAAATAATTATTTTCTTAAGATCTGCCTTTCTTTCATGAAGTCTTGCATCTCCATCACTCAGTTACAATCTGAGAGATTAGGGACTCAATATACACTAGATTAAAGGTCACCTATTATGACAGACAGGATTTAATTGCAATATTGACATAAATTCCTTATGAACCATAGGCTTAAAGCTGCTTGCACACATCCAGCATGCTAAAGAGGGATGGAATATTCATTACTTGCACTATGGGAAAAAGTCTAGCAGGAGCCTAAAACCACAGCAAACCTCATTTTTTTTTTTTTTAAATAAGAAAATTAGGAAATGTTGGTGGTTTAAAAATTGCAGATTAAATCTTATTCCATTACAGAGAGTAAAAGTTAGCTTGATTGCACTGCTGAAAGAACTTCCTAGGGGAAATTAAACTTGATAATCTTGAGGTGTTTCCCAGAAGACACCATGCATTCCGTAATGTTCATTATTGTCTGCAGAATACCAGCCTGAATTTCAAGTGAAGACTCCTAAGGTTTAATCAATATAGACATTCTGAACTGCTCACAGTACCAAGGCCTGATTATGAAACAAAGATGCAGTGAGAAGGGAAGCCATGGCACTTTAGGTGGATTTTTTTCTGTATTTACTGGTGCTTCACAGCAAAAGGTGAACAGTCACAGCCAAATCTCCAAAACAATTTTGGCAGCAATGTCATCAGAGCTTCCTTGGGCCTCAGGGACTTTGACAGCTCTGCCTGGTTTCAGGGAATAATTCTTAGAAGCAGGTAGCAAATACTTTGGAGATTACTTGTTACAAGATTTAAATCCTGTATGTTCCTTTTAAAAACAATTAAGAATTTAACTATTAAAAAACAGATTTTAAAAGCTTCCTTTAGAAGATCGTGGAGAGTGTGAAGATTTCAATGGGGAAAAAAAAAGAAAAACTATAAGAAATTAACTGATTACTAACTCTTCACATTTTAAAACAAGAAATAAAAGAATATACATCTTAAAAACATATCGGTGCTTGTTATTGTCTGGTGATATACTCATAACGAGCAAAGGACAGAAATGGCACATTTACAGCTCAAAGCACAAGGAAAAGAAATCTTCAATTGTGAGTAAATGAGTTTGCAGCATCTGTGGCATCTTTAGACATGAGAAATTGCCAAATTGCCAATTGCAAAAATAATCCAGCAGGTTTTGGAGCTGGTAAGGAAAAGCTGCCTAAGAACAAATGATTTTAGCTGGACTGACCCCCTTAAATCCTCAGTAACCTGGACAAGGATCAAGAGGGGTTTTAGGACTAAGGGAAGGATCTGGAATTTCAAACAAAGTGTGGCTGGAAATATTTTTTGAGTGAGCCAGGACATGATTTATGGTTCTTGTCCATCTGGTGCTGGCTAAGTGGCAGCTATTCAGCACAGAAGAGAAATGATGCCCCTGATTTTCCATGGGTACATATGTCTTCCCATTCCTTTGATGTACAAGGGATACTCAAGCCTGAAAATTCAACCTCTTATTGATAAGAGCCTAAGAGATGGACATAAATTAAATAAAAATACTGAAGGGCATTGTGTAAAAAAATTATGTGTCAGAGCCATTAAGTTTTTGAGATAACTGGGATCTGATGGGGACCAGGCTCTGCAGAGTTCATCCTTTTTCAAAAAATTATTGCTCTTCTCTGCCATGCATCTGTCCTCCATGGTTCTGGTCTTTCCCTGACTCCTTAAGGAGGATCTGGAAGGTGAATTTTGGGTTTCAGACCATGAGGATAATCTCCACTGCCTTCTGATGTGCTGGAAATATAAGGGGTCCCTCCATTTTGTGTTTGGGTACTTTTCCTGGATTCTTAAAAGGGAATTGAATAAAGTCAGCTTTAATGACTACAATACTACTATTTTCTGAAGGAGTAATTTAGTAATTTTCATTTTAATTTAGGTAAAATATCTAAGAAGAATTAAAATAAAATGTATATTAAAACTTTATTATATCTGGACGAAGCTGATGTTAATAATTTCCAAGACCTAGTCCTTGCTTGGCCTTTTCCTGTGACTTTGGATTAGAAAATTATGACTTGGATAATTAAGAAGTCTGAGCTACTTCAGAAAAGAAAGTGTAAAATGTTCTGCTGAATCTTTCCTAGACAGCACAATTGGAACTGAGGGTCATTGTGTTCAAGAGAAAATAAATTCTGCTGAGCTAGACTCAAGAAGAAGGAAAATAAAATGAGGAATTGAACTTGAGATCAGAAGGCAGCAGCAGCTCTTGAACAGAGAAAGAGTTTTCTCTGTCAGGGAGAAGAGCCCCCCTCACCTGGTATTTGGACTCCTTGATCAGTGTTTCTTGTGAATGCTGACCAACATTTTAATTGCCACTAAGAGAAGACAGATCTTAAAAGTGCCTGGTGTGCCCATCAAAATCAATACAACAGAATTTTATAAGAAAACATTTGGTCTCTATGAGTTAAAAAGACCCACCCATCCTTTGCTGAAGTTCTAGTTAGACTGAAAAAATAAAAAAAAAAAAAAAAAAAAAAAAAAAAAAAAAAATCAGAGTTAATATCAGCCTCTTCTTTAGCTCATTTTCCATGCACTGATTCCACAGCTCATTTGGAAATGGGACCTGATCTGACATTCTGATGAAAATCACTGTTAAACAGATTAAAAAGGATGTGGTAACCTTACTTCTGTATTTGTCTTCTTTTCTTCTATTTCCATTGCATCCAGAGCATTATCTAACCATACATATTATCTGGTTTCTTACACTGTGGAGTGCAAACTGAAATTACAAATGATGACAGGTTGTTTTAAATATGAATGCAGTGAATTCTAAGCTTGCTTTATGATGGATAGCTTAGACATGGTCTTACACACTCTACATGAGTCACTAAGTTAGGCAATTGCTCTTTTTAATCACCTCTAAGAATTTTTTGATAACTTTAAGAGCAATATAAACCTAAGCACCTCACTCAACCAGCTCATCATCATGGATTCCAAAAGTACTGAAGGAACAATTACAAGTGTATCGGTATGAAATCTAAAATCAATAACAGAATTAGCTCATTGAAAATGAATGTTTCACTCCATTTCCTTCCCAGATGAAGCTGTCAATACAATCTATGTAAAATAAAGTGCCATAAATTTGGCAACCACTGGAATTTGGAAGCTCCATAATCTCTACTGCATTGGGTTTGCTAAATTTGGTAGCAGGGGAGCTCATAAATTTCAGAATGTTCAGTTTCAGTCTTTTCTCCAGCTAGAAGTTCCAAGACTAAAACTTTTAAAATTTAGTTAACCAGTTTTTAAAACAGAACTGTAGATATCTGATGTTCCTTTGACCAATTAATCCCAATTAAAGGGAGGAAGTTCTGGTGTTCTGTAAATCTCAGTGAAGAGAAAGTATTACCAAGAGTGTCAAGTGCTGGAGTCTGTTACAGAAAAAAACCAGACTTTTTTATTTTTCAGTCAAAAAAATGAAATTATAAATATATTTATATAAACTCTTTATGTGTTTGTTATAAAAACTATATGTATAAATGGACCACATACACAAATACTATTTATATAGACATGTCTATAAATACACTTATATTTACT
Source organism: Nesospiza acunhae (assembly GCA_013398715.1). NCBI lineage: Eukaryota > Metazoa > Chordata > Aves > Passeriformes > Thraupidae > Nesospiza > Nesospiza acunhae. The sequence continues at coordinate 804,138 of VZSU01000831.1, read as the reverse complement.
TATATGTAAATGTACTTAAATTTAAATATATTATTTAACATTTGCCTTGGAGGAGTTTTGCTAAAATAGCTTTGTCATCACATCTTTGACTCCTTCAGCACAATGCATGTCTCTGGCAGAGCTGGGATTTGACTCTAAACAAGAAGCTGACTTCCTTTCAGTTGGTAAGTAGATGAAGGAATAAATAATTCACATTGTGTTTCCTTTGTGTTTGTTGATAACCCTGTCATTAGAGCTCATAAGACACTTAGAAGTTCTTTAAATATAAAAATTTAAACAAAGTTTCCACCTTTGTGTCTAATTGCCCAGTTGGAGCACAAGTCACTCTTTCAGGAGCTGATCATCGCTGCCAGGCAGTGTGGGAGGCACGGTGAGAGAGCAGCCAGAGCTGAGAAAATGGGCCTGGGTGGGTGGGGAGAGTTCAAAACTTGGTTCTGGTAGCAAACAGAGACAGGGGAGATCAGAATGAAGACACCTGAACAACAATTTGTGATCAGAACACTCTGAAAAAGTCTTGCAAGACTGAAAACGAGTCAAGATCTGCTGAGAATTTTGTGTCAGCTTGTGTGTTAGCAGTCCACAAGTGCTTTGTGCCTTAAACACGAACCCAGTAATTACTTGCAAAGCAAGATCACAGGGGAACCTGGCTCCAAGAATAAACAGAATTTACAGAGTGAGGAGGGCTGGAATCAATGCTGAGATTTACATTGTCATCTTGAACTTTTAACTCCTCAGACATGTAGAGCTCCAGGTTTAGCAAGCACATCCAATATTAATTTCTAAATGAAATAAATAATTTCTTCCTGCAGGGAAAGGTGAAATAAATGGGTCAATGCCAAGCACACACAAATTTCTGATAGAGGAGGAACATTTGTTGTTGGACTTCAGGGTTAACTGGAAATGTTTTTAGTAATAGGATTGATAAAAGCATCTTCAAAATTGGTAAGAAAATGAAACCAAAATTCATCCTAGACTAAGTTTCTTACTGTTAGCATGAGAGGAAAAAAAAAAAATAAAAGGGAGTTAGTGATTTCAGTACCTAACAAGTTATGATTTATTACCTGCCTGTACAAGAGCATGGGTAACCTCTCTGAAAACAGCAGGCCTTTCCCATTTCAAGGCACATGGAAGAAAGAGTGGACAGAAAAGAATTCTTGCATAAAAATATTGAATATCATTAATTAAAAAAAAAGAAATTAAATTTTTGAGTTGTCTATCTCTTTTTTGCCTGGGCTGATATAAATTAGCAGCATTTAATGGAGTTCCACTGCTGTAAGATGAGTGGTCAAAGTGAACTAGCACAAACAAAAACAGTAGAAACATTTATATTTTCACCTTTTTTAGGAAGAAAAGACAAAAGTATTTTATATATTAAAAATACAGGTCTAGGACTATTCATTTTACCATTTAAGCTCATAAATAAAGTTAAGCAATAGATCCACATTGTGATTCAGGGAAAGAATTGAGGAATTGATTTTACTCTTGGAAAATTCTGTGGCTATTGGCATATCTAAACCCATCTCTCTGCAAGCCTGGCACTGCAGACACAAAATGACCATTGTGAGTGATTTCCTGAGTTCAGCTCCATAGGATGCTGCAGAACTGCATTTGAACAGATTCAAAATAACACATCAGTTTTCACAATGAAGCAATCCAGGAACCATTTTGGGGCCCTTGGACCAACAGGCACAGCTCATTTCCATTCAGCTGAGCCCTTCTGTGCCAAAGCTGGGCAGTCCCACCACCACTGCCTGGTGGAGGAGGGTTCCTGGCCTGGGTTAGTCCCCAAACTGCCCAAGCGTGGTTGAGTGGCTGCCACTGAGGTCCTGATGAGTGGAAAACCTGCCAGAATTTAACAAGGGAGCAGCAGGAACAGAGAGCTCACAGGCTCCTGTGGTGTTGCATTGTCCTAACCTGGAAATGAAACTCGAGATGATTTTAGTAATGAGGTGATATAAAAGAAGATCTTAATTTGAAGGCCTTCAGAGGAACTTATGGGAAGACGTTCACAAAAGCCATGGGTGTACTCACCACAGGGGTATAGGTTTTGGGAAATTAGCATAATTGATAAAATGCACCAATTAGGAGGACAAGTACAATTCTCCCCCAGGTCAAGCCCCTTCTCTGGAGCCCCCCCGCAGCACCAGCTGTACTTTGTCCATGAGAATGCATCTCAAAGAGTTGTTCTTGGCCTTGGCTCCCACGAAAAACCATGAGAGGACTGGGGTCTTCTATTTCCTGAAGCTTGGAGCTCTGGAATTTGTATTGTCTTTGTGCTTAAGGAAAAGCCATGGAAAAGTATTGGGAAATAGTACAATAGACTACAGAGCTGGAAATATATGTGTGAAGAATACAGAGAATATATAAAAGAAATAAAGGCAAAACCTGAACAGTATCAGTGGATGTAGCCATCACACCCAACAGGCCAGCAGAGGCACAAAAAGCAATTTTAGGGATACCCAGCTTTTTCTCCAGGCCTTGAATCCAGTACGGATCTCCACCTGTGAGAAGAGGCTTTTAGATGTTAATGTGAAACTTCAAATATCTGTTATCCAAGTTTGATAGGCCTAGAGGGAAAAAACAAAGCCCATCATCCTGCTGCAGCAAGCACAGGCCTTGCTAATTATCATGACTGACATACCACAGTTCAATAACTTCTTTTCTACACAAAACCAACTCTTCACCATACAAAACCATCAGCGGGATTTACAAACACTTCCAAACTGTAAGAAAGCCTCATTGCTGATCTAATTACGCTCTGCTTCTCATAGCTCTGGGAAGTGCAGAGCAATCAGAGCACAGCAGGCTCCGGCGCT
>VZSU01000831.1:789292-801261 GCA_013398715.1 Nesospiza acunhae | reverse complement strand
AGGAATGCAGCAGCTCCTCTGCCTTCTCTGAGAGAAATTCTGCTTTTGGGCTGCTCTGTCTGCTTTATACCCAACTAGAACAACCCAAAGCAGGTGTAGGGATGTGCTGGAAGGGTCCAGAAGAAGCACTGAAGCTGCCTTTGGTGTAACACAGATGAGGGAGGTGGCAAGGGGGATGTGTCCCCTGTGTGCAGGCCAGGAGGGACATCCATGTCCTGGGGACATCAGGAACAGCAACACAGGATGGTCCTGAACTGGGGAGGCCTCACCTGGAGTGCTGGGGGCAGTTTTGGGCACCAAAATAACAAAAAAGATATGAAGATGTTAAAGAGAATCCAAAGGAGGGCAATGAGGATGGTGAAGGGCAATGAGAAGTGTGTGAGGGGCAGCTGAGGGAGCTGGGCTTGTTCACCTGGAGAAGAGGAGACTGAGAGAACTCACAACAATTACAACTCCCTTGTGAGGGGGAGAGGAAGGGCAGACACCAATCTCTGCTCTCTGTGACAGATCTGAGGGAATGGCCTGAAGTGTCAAGGGAGGATTGTTTAGGTTGGATATCAGAAGGTTCTTCCCCCAGAGGGTGGCTGGGCACTGACCAGGCTCCCCTGGGAATGGGCACAGCACCAAACCTGCCAGAGCTCCAGGAGTGTTTGGACAATGCTCTCACATGGTGGGACTTCCGGAGTGTCCTGCGCCAGCAGTTGGACACCATGGTCCTGATGGACCCTTCCAGCACAGGATATTCCGTGATTCTTGTGAAGATCAGAAAACAGAGCTGGAGGTCCCAGCTGTGCACTGTGGAGGAGAGAGAAGAATGAAATCAGTTATGTAGAAGGCCATAAAGAGAAAGAGTAGAGGCGGAATGCAGAGCAAAGGGGTCACTGAGAGCTCACATGACAAAGAAATTGGATGAATTAGACCCAGAAGGAGGAGCAGACAAATCACAAGGAGTGAAATGAGATAATGAAAAAAAAAATCTCACTGAGCTAAAGGAAAGGAAACTTACAGAGTGAAGAGACAATGAAGAGAAGAAAAATGAATGAGTAGAACAGAAGTTATGCTTTTGCAGAAGAAAGGCCAGAAAAAAAGAAGGGGAGAAAAAGCAGAGCAATTAATAAAAGGAATGAGACAGTAGGGGTGAAGGGAGGGACATGAAGGCAACATAAACCAGCACAAGGCACACACATTGGAAGAAATAAGCACTCCCTTATTTATTCATACCTCTATATTTTATGTTATCTTCCTAGCAAGCGTCCCAGAGCTCCATAGATAACTTATTTTTGGTGGTGGAGGGGTGTGAAGCAGGGAACGAGCTGGAAGCAGGGTGGTGGTGGTGGATTTACTTTAGCCCTTCTTTCTTGAATTGCTGGGCATATATTTATTGAAATTACTCAAGGTAGTGGCTGGCACTTTTTCACAAATATCAATACCTTATGTGGAATAGAGAGGAAAATTTATTAAAAGCCCCCAACAAAACCAAAACCAAAAAATCTGAGAAAATTCAAAGAGATGTGAGGAAGGGATTGGTGTCATTTGTCAGCCCTTACCAGCAGACTGCAAATATTCAGCTCCCATATATCACCAAACACTTTTTGCTGTTTGAATGACACGTGAAACAGAACAGGGATGTGATTTCTCTTTCCTGAATATTGTATTAACACCTGATTAACATTGCCTGATGAAATACATATAGAGATGAATTAAAAAAGGTATCAATTTAAAAATAATCGAAACTAATTCTCATATTGTTCAGAAATGTTTAAGGCTCTGAAGAAACATCTAACATTTTTAGTTCTCCCTTTTACTCCTTATCCTTTTACCAGTTTCCTTCTATCAGAATGATTTGTCAGAAAAAGAGAAAATCCTGTGAAAGCAAGGGCAGCACATCAGAAGGTTTTATATCTCCTTGTTAATCACTCTGACAGATGGACTTATAAACCCAGGGACCCTTTTGATGAAAACCAGAGCTGAAAAATGTTATTAGCTTGGCCAGCAATAATTGCCTACTAGCATCCATTGATATTAATTTTTGATTCATATTTAGGATTATTTCTACCTGTTCATGTTCAGGGCACTTTTAGAATGCCCAGAGCACAGCTGCCAGGTTCTTGTGTCACCCAGTATCACATCCTGGGCTTTTGTTGAATTCATTTTTCCTTCAGCAAGTATTTGCTCTTGATGCTTAATTCAGAAGCTTCTTGATTCTGTGCTGAGAATAAAAATACAGAATTGGTTCTCCAATTAGCAAACATTTTCAGCTGCGAAACTATCAAATCAATACCATATCCTCAGCAATCATTTTACTTACAAAAGCGTGAGGTTGTTTTTATTTTTTTTCCAAGAGCTCTCAATGCCCATTTCTTGGCTAATTAGCTGCCTGTCTGCCTTATCCAAGTGGCAGAGTTTAATTCCAAAATTAAAGATTGGAAAAACCCATGAAAAAAACCTCCAAAAGCAAATTACTTGCATTCAAACAAAAATAAAAAATCAGTGCAGCTCTTTCCCCTATGAAAGATTTCTTGTGCAAATCAAAATTCAGTGATTAAGAGAATTTTGGAAGACATTGCTCTGGTGATGCTCTGCTCTTTCATACTGTTTATCCTCACATTGCCTCCCCTGAAGCACCTTGCATGAAGGCAATGAATAGCAGCAATTATATTAATGTATAAGTATTGTGCTTGTTTAGAGCTACAGAAAAAAGCTGCTCAGCCACAGCTGCCTCAGCAAACGCTCTTACAGATTTTGACAGAGCTTTTATTCACTCCATCAGTTGGAAAGCAACTTGTTTTACTTGAATGAGGAGGTTCTACCCTTTTGTTCTTCAGCAGTCCTGATGTAGTGCCCAGTTGTTATTTTTATTTTGCAAGGAGCACAACATAGCAAGAGCAGTAGTTAACCCTTCTGCAGATGGTTAAATTAATTGCTCCTAATGTCACATTTTGCAGTTTCCAGCTCAGTTTGATTGAATGAAGGTTTCTAACCCCACCTTTTCACCCTGCCTGTGCACTGGTTGAGGATGGATTGCACGAATTCATGTAAGGGCAATCCATTAAGGGTTCCTAAATGCACGGATATGCGCAGAAATAGAACCCAGGGAGCAGCAGCAGTCTGGGAGAGTGATAGAGGGAGCAAGCACAGCTAGATTGCTCTGTGTCTGCTGATAACATATCAAAGGGTGCCTGAACGGATTGTGCTGTCTGGCCAAGAAGTTCCTGAGGCTTTTTAGATAACTTAGTGCACTACTCCGTGTTTTTGGCAGAACGATCTCTTCTACAGTAATGAGCTGTGTTTAGAAAGTAGCCTCTGTTTTGTTCAAGGACAAAATAAAGTAGTAGCTCTATTTGTATCATTGCATTCTTTCAGTTTTTCAGTTGTTTTTTCCCCCAGTCTTGGTTACCAACAAGAATGACTTGGTCCAGATTTACAGTGGCATTTAAGCATCCAGCTTGGTGATGGATGATATCTTCAAAAGTGAATTACATGGATAATGCACTTAATTCTGAATAAACTCACTGGCCTAAACATGGGATTTCTGATGATCCTGTCAGCATTTATCTCTATCTTTGCATGCCTAAACATCTCTGTGGATCTAATCTTTCATTTAGGCTTTACTAGAAGCAGAAAATTCATTCCTCTGCACTCTTCTATGTTATCTCAAGGATGGAGTGAAATGTCCAACACAATCTGAGAAATACCCATAGCAAGCAGCAGAGAATTCAACAAACCTTACTCTGTACTCTACCTCATTTAGGCACATTACTATCACTGGGCTAGAAATTTTTTTTTTTTTTTTTAACACAGGCATCTTGGGCTTGATTCCTTTTCTTGCTCAGGAAGAAAACAAACAGGAAAATGTTCAGTAAAACATGGGAAGGGGGTTGGACCTGTGTGATCTTAAGGTCCCTCCAAACTTAAATCTCTGATTCTGTGTTTTGAATCTTTCCTCTTTTTTGGCTATAAAAATTATCTATATATAACTCTTTTACCTTACCAGAAAACAACCATATATCACCATACATATGGCCATAATCATATTGGGATTCCGTCACAGGATAAGAAATTTCCCTGCCTTCACCCCAAAGGCACATAAATGGCCACCTAGAAGTTCTGCATGTTTATTTTACTGAAACAACAGCATTTTGTACAACATGGGTGCAAATCCCAGAGCCACAATCTGCACTTTCTTAGGTGTCTGAACCAGGGGGAAGGGTGAGTTGCTTTCTTTGTAGGAAGATGATTAATGAATTGTTGACAGTAATAAAGAAGCAGACATCTTGGAAATATTATTATGGATCACATAATTTCAAGCAGCAACTCTGCCTCCCTAAAACATTTTATTTGTTATATTGTGCAAATCGATTGTAATTTGCTACTGGCTTCTTTTCAAATACATTTCTTCATTGCTGCCTTGGTAAATAATAAATCACACTAACTATTACTTCAAAATTGAGTGTTCCAATTTAGTTATGAATGGTGAAAGTAGAGGTACTTCAGGGTATAAAATCTTTTAGCAGTTCATAGAAAAATAGCTTCTTAAGGATCAAAAATCATTAGAGACAGACTAGACCATAGTGGCGCATGTGCCTCTGTGACTGAAGGCAGCCTGCAAAACACTGACAAGGCTGTGCTAAATGAAATATTTTCTTCATATTCGTCTTCAGACATAAATCAGAAATGGATATAGATATTTGCTTCTTCCAGATCACCAATTTGTGCTTTGTATAGCAAAAAAGATTTGTTTCTTATGCTCAGTATGGACAAGTCATGCTTCTCAAATAGGAAATAAATCTGAAGGAACGAAAATGATTCTACAAAGGAACAAAAATGATTCTACAGAGTTAGTAGACATTGATGGGTCAGGCACATCTCTGAAATCTAATGGATAATTTGTACTAAGATGCACTGTTCATTTTTGATTTCTTGCCTGGTTTTACATGACATTAACTTCAAGAATCAACAACATCTATGCATCCAAAACACACAGTCAGTGAGAATTTTTATATGATTTCCAGGGAAAATATGTAGTATTTTTTAAGTGTTAGATTCTTCTTTTAAGCTACTTATCCTTTTCTTTGGTTAGCTGTTTTTTTTTATTTTCTTCCTTTTTTCCATTTTTTAAACTGAAATACTTTTGACAAATACCACCTAAACCCCAAAGCAAAGCTCTTGTAACTATTGAGATGGACAATCTAGTGGCTAGCATCAGATCTAGTATTTCTTTATAAATTATACAAATCTACTTTGGGGTTTTCCATTATTTGTTGAAAACAATCAATTCTTCTTTTATTCAAAATAAGTTCTGCCTATTCTTTGGGTTTCCTGAAGGAATTCATAATCTCTCTGCTTATGCATCTGGGATGATTTGGACGTGTTATTTCACTTCACACTGAGACACATACTTTACTAGAGATAAACAAAGATAAAATATAGATTAGGATGAGTCAGCAGCTCAGCTCTACTGCCTGTGAAGAGTTTGCTGGAGTTTGCTGGACTTTTCCTGCATATTCAGACAGCCCACATGAAAGAATTCTGCAATTAAGGATATCCATTAAAAAAAAAAAACAAAAAAACCATACCTCCATAAAATAAGGAATCCATGCCATATTAGATGGCTGCTCATCAACTTCAATTTTTAACCCAACAGGAACATATTCTGGATTTTTTTTTCCACGTGTGAACCTTTATCTTTTTCCCTTGAAGAGAGAGTTTGATAATGAGAATTTCCTGTTAAACCTTCAAATTCAGTTTAGAAATGTTCAGGAAGAAAATATGGAAACCGTAGTTGGGGGGTAAAAAAAAAAAAAATAGACCTACAGATACATAATCACTATTCAGTGATCTGCTGTGCTCCTGACATACATTAGGAAGATCCCTTGGAGAATTCTGTCTCCATTCATTATATCCCAAAAGAGTCTGCTTTCACTGACCTTGCTCTCAGTACAGTGCCTTGTGTCCTACTGATTTAAGGAGTTCTATATAATGAGTAGCTCAAAAGGGGTGAAATTAGCCCAGAGAGCCATATTTTATAAAATGTTCTTCGCTCAACACTAATTAGTTTACCTGACTTTGGTCTGGTAGGTCTGGTCTCCAAGGTACAGAGGATGCTTTTGATTTCACATGCCGTAACATCAGACACTTAAGTTCTCTAGTTTCATATCCTGTTCTGAGGGTGGTGATTTTGTTTAAATAAAATCTTACTTCAGCAAATAAAAATTAATTTCTGTCAGACATACAGAAAAAAAAAAAAAAGGCAGCTCTTTTTACAGGGGACTTGGCAAAATAGATGATGAATTAGACTTTTTGATAACTGAAGATTTATATTAGTCTGCTTCCAATCAAAAACTTCAGCACTTGAATACTGAACACTTGAATAGGGATGCTCGTTGACACAGCCTCCAAGACAATAAACCAAAATAGATACAGCTGCTGAAGTGGAAGTTGCTTTCAGCCAATGAATTTCCTGCTTGTCAGATTTGTATGCGTGTTTGAATGTGAGGGTAATGAAATAACATTATAGATTTCAGAACCAGGGCAGCCTTTATTCAGATAAGGTTATAAGCAAATATGGTTTGGAATGAGTGTCTGCTGAAGTAATAGAATCCATTCCCCACTTATTCTCAGGAGTTTAACTGTTTGCTGCAACATTTAAACATGCGCATAAATGCAGAAATGCACTTTGGGGTCACATATAAGGAGTTTTGTACCTTGGGCAAATAAACACTGCTGAGGTCACAGGGGCCATCTTCAGACAGCTCAGAGTGAGTCGTTATAGGCTTAACTCAATTGCCAGTGTTTCCTTTCATATGGGTATTTTTCACATCTTAAAGCCAGACAATAGTAAACAAAATTAAGTGAAAATTAATTGCCAAATCACGATGAGACCCAAAGGTTATTTCTCAAGATAATTAGCATACGACACTGAGGCCAGACTGTCAGACACAAACTCAACACTACACATTAATAACTCTAAACTAAACACTTCCAATGGAAAGTAGGCAAAATATTCAAAATCACTTCACTGAGATGCAGATTTTAAATAATTAAAATTATACTAAATAATATCTTAGAGTTTTGAAACATTTTCAGTTGCTAAACCCTTGAGAGGGTTAATGGTAATGCCACTCTGTAAAACTAATGCCTCTCATCTGGAGAAAATTCTCCTGCCAGAGCAGCATTTGCAGGATAAACTTTTTGAAAAGCCTTTGACACATCAATAAAAAGTCTGGTACCACCAGCATCACCACAGTATTCAACAGAAATGTCACAAAAGCAGTTAAGTGGAGAGAGAGGGATAACAGCAATGAGCTGCTCCCTCTCACACCAAGCACAAAGCAAGCAAAGGACCAGGGGCCTGAAAGAAATGGAGCAATATCTTGCACTGGATCTGATGGAAATCCTCCAGTTGCAAATGCAAATTATAATAGGTTATTAAAATATTAAAGATAAAAGTGACCTTTGGTTACTGGGATTTGTAAGTTTAGCTTTCTTTTTTTCTTTTTTTTTTTTTTTTTTTCAAATCAGGAAAAAAGAATTTTGAGCAACTCAAAAGCAATGGGTTGGCAGTAGAGATTAAATTAAAATGAATAGCATGACCATGACAGAATTCAAAATATGTTCTATAGAGCTACTGAAGATATTTATTCCATTACCATTTCAGTCTTCTAAGGAAGTCTTTTAGCTTACTCTCAAAGGGCTGAGCTTGTGACCAAAATATTCAAAGCAAGGACCAGAAGTGCCCTGAAGAGCATTGAAGTCAGGGGATAATTTTTCTGAAGAACAGGAGTAAACAGGCAAAGTGGAACAGCTACATTCTGGGAATAATTATTGCCTCCAGTATATGAAGTTATTCAGCACCAGGCTATTCAGCAGTAATGATACCACCCCTGGGCAGGGATGATTTAGTGCAGCACACTGGTGAAAGCTGCATAATTAAGAGAATGGGGTCTGGCTACTGTTGAACACACCTTTCCAAATGTTCACCTGGCCCAGCTGGCAAGAGCCACACTGGCTTGGATGGGAAGGTGAGCAGGGTGGTTTGTGTGACCATGGCTTGAGTGCCACAGCATTTAGCACTCTGCAGCCACAAGGTCAAACTGCTCTCATTTAACTCTGTGCAAGCCAACCAGCTCACACACAATTGCATGTGTCTAATTAAAAGCTGCATGTGGTCTGCTGGGCCACCCTCTGATGTTAATACTTAATGCAGTTTAGCACATTTTGTTCTGGCTATGTTGAAATCAGGCAGAACAAAGCCATGTATAGGCTCTAAAATCAGCTGTAATGCCCCATATGCTTGAATAGGGAAAATTTAAAATTGTTTACCAGAAAGAAAAGAATTAACAGAAAGAAGAAACATTTTGGTGCTATAGATGAATTCCTTCCCCTGCAATGTGAAATGTTTATTGGCTATTGTTCCTTGTTCTCTGGTGCTCACATTGTGGGATTCATAGGAATGGGTAAAGGAACCTCTAGAATGGTTATCACATGGACACAAAACCACTGAGATTTCCTTTCTACCCACACTTGTTAGAATAGAATCTCAGAATAGAAAATCAGGATATAAAGAGAGATGAATCTGTTCCATAAGACTTAGAAAGTACCTCAATATCAACAACCAGCACAGCCTTATCTGAGTTTACACCTCCCACAGAACCCAGGCAGGGCAACTCTCACGGGGGGCTCCTCCTTTGTCCCTCTGCCATCTCTGGGAGCCCTCACACGCCCCAGGGATTTGAGAGGCACCTGATACAAAGCCATATTCCCAACCATGCTACTCGGGGACCTGTGCTGTGGCAGGAGTTCTTTCCCAAAGCCTCATCCCCAGACGTGGGAGACGCTGAGCAAACATCTGGCAGCGGCAGCGGGGTCTGGAGCGCCTCCAGCCCCGGGCTCTGGCTGCCTGCCCCGGCTGCCTGCCCCTGGCCCTGACAGCTCCCAGCCCTCCCTTTACAAGCAGGAGCAGTGGCACTTCGGAAAAGCCTCCTGGGGAGGTCATGGGGGGATTGGCTTGGCTCCTCCACATCGTTTGTCTTGTCTGAAATTAATTTTGAGGAAGCTGTTCAGCATTGCTCAACAATAAGATTCTGTATTAGCTGTAGCCATTCATTTTCCTGCTCAGGGTAAGGGAACAGAACACAACATTCAAATGCCAGGATTTATGTCACTCTGGGGAAACATGTTCTGAGCAATTTGATTTTTTTTTTAACACTTCTCAGTTATCCTGTTTGATACAGGCATCGCAAAGAATGAAAGCCTGCAGCTCAGCAGAGTAAAAATAAATAAATCTAAATTTTAGGAGGTTAGAATAAATGTGAGGAAAATTAAAGCATTTCTTTTTGTTTTGTCTTAAAAGTAAAATCAATAAAATTTTCAATTTAAGAATTTTTTACATTCTTTTACTACTTACTTCTCAGAACTTGCACATCTTTCCCTTAGAAAAGTTGCCATTACTACTATTTTCGCATCTCCTGCTATTTTTCAGGAGTATATCTCTGACTTACATTTGAAAAACATGAAAAGTATTTTGATTAAACTTATTTACGAAGTCACTCACTTAAATTAAATTCCTCAAGGTTAAGCCAAGTTTAAAGATGACCTATAATCCCATAGCCCTCTAGACATCACCTTCTATGAGTAGTTTTGTTAACAAGACTGGCTCAGAACCAAACTGGGATTTTACCCATCTTTTACTGTTACCTTACCTCACTGTTACCAATAATTTATCAAGTATTTCTTCCTTTTTTTTCATTTTTTTTCCCATTGCTTATCTCTTCTGGCCCATTGCATTTGGTGGTAGATTGTCTTCCATGTTTTTTATTAGTATTTTTTTGCTGTGAAATACAATAGATTTTCCTAGGGAAAAAATAAAACTGAAAAAAACTATATTTCACCATCAAAATCAGTACATATTAGGAACCTGTGTCGGCTAGAAACTCTTCCATTCACGTGCTGTTTTTACAAATAACTATTTTTCACATGGATTCAGGAGAGAATTAAGAGCTTGGAAATTTTCCTAAAAGCAATTAAACAAACTCTGTGTTTGTCTGCACCATGGGACCTGGGATGATGCTGCAGTCACAACTCCATGTCACAGTAAGAATGACCCTTCATCATTTCCCTCCCTCCCTCAACCTCCCCATCCCAAATTCCTCTTCCCACCACCGAGCAGAGGGACTCAGATGGAGCCAGATGTCCCCAGCCTGGGCAGGGCTGGACCAGAAGTGCAGGATGGTGCATTCCGTGCCTGGCTTTGCTTTAGTGAAAGCAGGATGCTCACATGGGGAGCACACCCAGCAGGGCTGCAGGAAGAACAGGGACAGGAACTTGTTCTGACTCTGGGAGGTGAACCAGAACAGGATCACAACACCAGGAGCCAGTCCCCCCAAGATACACCCCGTGCTGGAATCAGTCTCTGCTGTGGGGGCCAGGGAGGTGAGGAGGGAGAGGCAGAGCAAACTTGCTCTGAACTCTGCCACTCGTGGATCTGCTCAGCACAGAGAAATGTTGGCTGAAAAAGTCAGATGTCACTTAAGGACACTGACTTTGTGCAGTGAACAAAATAACAGACTTGGCTCTTTCATCACTCTTTGACTTCACTGATGAGTCAAAAATCAAGCTCTCATTTTGAGCTGGTTGAAAACAAAGTGTATAAGATACTGAAAAAGCTTCCAGAATTTACATCTGTTACCACAAACACAGATTAGATTCTGCCTCTGGGTGGCCAGCCATAAGTTCTTCATCATTTGCTACACATGGGAGAATTTCAGCATCAGCCCACACACCCAGTCTCCAAAGCATTTTTGAATTTTTAGGTCTCTAAGCCTGCTCATGCTTCTCCACAAGCACCTGTTAATTTTAAAAGCTGCAGAATATAAAACGAAACAAAACAAAAAGGGGAAAAAAAACAAACAGCTGTTTATGGCACTGGGGACAACAACAAGGCCGAGCTGTAGAGGCAATCTTTATCTTGGGGAAAGGCAATGATATTTCCAGCACATGCAGCAGCAGTGGTTTTCCTGCTGTAATGCATACTTTGAGCTGGCTCTTTTCCTGGTCTCATTTTTAGCTCAGGCACTAATGGTCCTTGTTACTAAGTGACATCAGTGCAACGCTGTGAAAGGACAAGTTCCATTTAAATGAACGAGTCTGTACTGGCACACACAGCTTTCATCTATGTTCCAAGGAATTATTTTGATCTGCAAAGTTAAATTAAAGCTCATTCCTGGTCTTTTAGCAAGGCACATTTCCCTGGGAGCTCACGCTCTAAGTAACACTTACTGTCATTGCTCTCTCCTCTCTTAGAAAACAACGGATGCTCAGAATTAATTCAGAAAGCTGTGGCAATGTGCAATATATTCACAACTTCAGGCTATGGCATATGTAGTGACACTGTATTCAAGTACCAGCAATAATCAATATTTGTGATTTATATGCTGGAATTTAATGACCTCCTCCATGCTTACCCTCAAAGATTAATATAATTTTGACTCCAAACTCCCAACAGCCTCTGTGTACAGCAGTTTGTAACACGAGGGCTTTTCTTGACATAAGTTAGATGGCAGATCTGAAATGTTTCTCATCACTGTGGTGCAGATTGTTGCAGCAGTTTCCACACTGGGGATCAGAGTGTTTACTGGGACACAGCTGGGCAGGAATCCCAGAAATGTGGTGTGAACTCTCCCAGAGGCACAGAGCTGCAGGCTGAGCTGCTGGAAAGCCTCACTGGCCTCAGGTGTGCAGGAAAAGGAGGGGAGAAGGGGCAGGTGCCAACAGCAGAGCTCAAAAACTCCCTGTGCTCCCTCCCAGGGAAGGCCGTGACAACAGAAGGGGATACCAGGAGCTGGGCCCTTCAAGCAGAGCCTGCCCCCATGGAAGCTGTCAATGCTCAGGGCAAACACCAAAAGCAACAGGAGGACTCAGCCTCTGTCAATCATCATGGAGAATCTCCCCCAAGAACTTCACATTCCACA
>VZSU01000831.1:754133-789195 GCA_013398715.1 Nesospiza acunhae | reverse complement strand
CCCTACAAATCTCCAGCGCATTTTTAACATTTCCTGTTGAGCTTTTACAAATTTGTTCTTTTTTTTTTCTTTTTTTTCCTCTGAATATCAAGGACAAATCTCAAATTACCCTGCAAGGATGTCAAAGCTTCTGCCTTAAAATTAAATCCTATCCTATCCCAATGTGAACTAGAGTATTTCCTGAAACCTCAGTAGGCACAGTCTAAATTAAGTGTTCACTCAGGACAAAGAGAGGTACCCAAGCACCTGACTTTATAATGACTTTAACTACAGCAATAGCTAACAAATTTGAATACCTCATGCTGGGGTTTTATTTTGCCGGTGAAGTATGTCTTGGCTTACAAAAGAATCTGAAGACCGTTCTGCTGTGGAGAGAGAGAAAAAGAGGGAGAGAAGTAAATACTAAAGGTAGAAGAATAAAAATCCTTTGAAGGGGAATTGAGTTCTTGCCTACTGCTTAAGAAAAATGCACTATAAAGCAGCTATTGATTTTTCATTCAACAGCACTGAATGTTTTATTGAAAAGGAGCAATGCTCAGTAATTTGAATTTTCAATTAAGGTAGCACATTCCTTGGACACATTTACTACTGCACTCCAGTGACATTTATTTGACTTTTAAAATCCCTCTACTATTGTATTCGTGTTTGTATAGATCAAACTCCCAATGCAGAAAGTGCTCAGATTATAACACTGCTGATTATAGACATGTCTGCGAGGCTCTGTGGACAATCTAATGACTTTATTTATAGGTAGGACAATGTGCAGTCAGACACAGCTGAAGTGAAATATGGCACCAGGAGAGAGATTAAGCAGTTCTGCATTTCAGCTGAGAAATATTTACATTTTATTTGTCTTTATGGGCAGTATATAGATGCAGTGAATTTAGTTATTTAAAAGGGTTTACATTTTAGAGGATTGGGACATCTTTACTGATTATAAAAACTCATCAGCTACTGAAATGTGTAAAAATTCCAGCTGCAAGGTAGACTGCAGTATTTCTGGACTATAGACAGGCAATGGTGGCTCATACTGGATTCCCTTCTGAAAAAAAACTGGCTGGTAACCTGCCTGCTCTTATGGGGAGCTTGAACTCCATGTGGTCAATTGCCAAACTTTATAGTTCTAGAAATAAATTTAATCTCTCCTAGTCATAGGTGTTTCTGGTTCAAAAACCTAATCATCTGCTCCTGCTAAAGGAAGGACTTGGGTAATACTTGGGTATTTTACTAACTATGGGAGGCACATCTTGGAGTCATCAGCAATTTATTTCATCCAAATTTTCATCCAGCAATTTCATCCAAAATTCCATCCAGAAATTTATTTCATCCAGCAGAAGTTGCACAAATTCCCACCAGTTTGTGGTGTGTTGCTTAAAATCATGTTCCTTGCTTTTAAAACCTTGATATGACCACACCTGATATGCAAAGCTAAGAAATTACTCATTTTATACCAAGTCTATGTCCAAAGATTTAGTCCAGTTTCAGTGATGCCAGCACTTATATTTCAAAATAAATTAGGCTAAAATACCAAATATTCAAAAATCAAGCCATTTCTATGCTGTTGTGCGTACCCTTGCCTATGTTTTATTTCTTCTCACCACTGGAGCTGCTTGAGGCCATTTTGGAGGAGATCTGGAGCTCCTTAATCCCTCCCCAAGCCCAAGCCAGCCATATTGTAGTGCTCGAGGTGCCTTTTTTTTCTCTGTGTGACCCTTTAATCAGCATGGACTCTACAGATGCACTCAGTGAAGTGCTCCCATCCCTGCCACCATCTGACTGAGATTTCCTGGTACAGCTAATGAGGTTCTGCTCCCACTTAATCTCTAAATATCGCACAGTTCATGCTTTTTTAGTTTGCTTAATGACATGCTATTAATAAAGACACGACCTGAACAGCTACTTGCATTCATTGTCTTTTCTTCCCCCCCATTTTTAAAAATTATGCTGAGTTAATTTAATTTTTTTGAGATCATAAGCTGTTGTTTTGTTTGACAAGTTGGCTATAATCATCCAACACTACCATGGAGGTCAATGCATAAGCTAGCAATTTATCTGAAACATTTATCATGGTATTGAAATGGCTTCGCTACTTTTTCAAGTTATTATTATTATTATTGCCTTATTGACAGAGCAGGATGCTAACCCATACTAAAGAAAGGTTGAGTCCTCTGTAATTATGTGTATTTGCAAGCAATTCAAATTATTGAAAGCACAGAACTATGCTTCACTCTAACTTTGTGGAACAGCGACTGTGCTGAACAGAACTACTCAATATCTTGTTTTTCCACTGAGAAATGGCCCTAAGATTGGTACAGCAACTCCTGCCTTTATCAAAACAAATTATAATTGGCATGAGCACAAGAACCAAAAGTTTTTGTTGGAGTTAATGAAACCACAGTGCAATTCTCTGATCCAAATCATTAACTGGCAAACCTGGTGCAAATGAGATTTTTGTGGTTTTGTGTGCGTGTAAGACTCAGATATTAGACAGCAGAGAATTAACTCTGCATCATTATTTTAAATTGAAACCAAACAAGAAAACAAGTGTCAATTACCTTTAATTTCAAGAACAAGAATCCTTGTTTGTGTGAGTGAAATCACAGCCAGTTGATTTTTAACGGGATTTGAGTGTTTTCTCTCTTCAGACTTTATTTGGTTTTATCATTTTTTAAGTATGGGCTATTTTTTTTGCTTCTAGCAGACATCAAGCTGCCCAAAGACTAGTTATAATTCTAGTTTTCTGTTCACAAATCTCTGCTCCTTATTTTGATGCTACAAAAGAGCAAAATACCTAAATTATGCTGGTTTGGATGTTCTTTTTAGCTTCTCCTCTTAAGGCTGACCTAATCCAACCAGCACAGTCTGGAGAATGATGCCTCAGGTTTGTCTTTTATATTTTTCAGATTCTGTGCTGCTTTAGTGTGTAGTTCTGAGCTTCATATCAGGGGATAGTAAGATCTCTTCACAGAGGAGAGAGACAAAACAATTCCTTCTCTAGCTGGGGACCAAGGACAAATGATCCAAATCTCAGGCCCAGAAGTGCAAACAGTGTGGAATAAAGTGAGAAAAACAAGAAGGATGGCACTTCATAACTTAAAGCTGTAATTGGATAAATAGCTCTATAATAATTATACAATTATTGATTAGAGAATTAACCAATATACTAATGGAGCAGAACTTATGAAAGTGACAGACCCCGTGCCTGGTCGTGCATTTTGGGACCATTTTGGTTCATCTTGGGTGCAGCCCTGGCTGGGCTCTTGTGCTGCCCAAGGTGGATCCATTGAGGAGATCCTTTTAATAAATTCCTGCTTTATTCTTTAGCTCTGTCCAGCCTCTGCTCTAGGGCAGCCTTCACAAGGCATCAAGAGCACCTTGCCTTCTCCTCCCCTCCCTCTGAGGGGACGTTGCCCACCAAGCTGCTGCAAGGGGACTCTGCTCCAACACCTTCACATTAAGGAGAGCAGGTCCCTGTGGGAATCCCTACAAGGAACAGCTGGCAAATGAAGGGTGCACTCCTGGCATAACCTTTGGTCGAGGTAATTTTCTGTCTTCCTCATCCATCAGAGAGTAAAACAAATTTCCAGCACACTTTTAGATGTTCACGGCCCTGTTTCAACCTCCTCAGAAAACAATTTTCACTTTCTACTCTCTCTATTTATTTCCAAACAGGAAATGCAACATTGAAACCTACCCGAACAAAACAAAGAAAAATCTAAAAATTGGAAGTAGAACAGAAAACTGTCAAGCTTTAGAAATCAAACTTAAGAATTACATGCATTCCATATGCTTACAAATGATCTTCATTAGCACCTAATTACAGTTTAGTCCAATTAATCAGATGATCAGCTGCATTGATTTTTATCAGCATATTAACCCTCATATAAAGTGCTATGAAAATTCACAAGACTGCAGTTGACAATTGAAGTTATTTTCAAATACTTTGTTCTCTGGGAAACTAACAAACAAACAAACAAATAAATAGGACAAAATTTTCTTTTCCTGCTTAGGAAAAAAGTGTTTTCACTGAAAGAAGTAATGAAGACAGTACGTAATAGCATGCTCTGGCCTGCATAAATTTAAGTGTGAATTTGAGACTGCAGAGCCTCATTAAGTTTCAGAGATTTCAGAGGGTGTTCTACAAATGCGCAATGAGAGCTCTTTCTAAACAGAACTCAAACCATGGCTGCACAAAGCTGGGATGACCATAAATGACAAATGACTAAAGACAAAGACAAATGAGGACATGCATGGGGCCCTGGATTCCGGCATGTTAGGGCTGAATACTTCTCATCCTGATAAATCCTCTCTTCATCAATTTTAATGCTGGAAAGAGTTGAGAACAAGAGATGAACCTGGCCTGACGTTTACCTTTCTGAACTACCACAACTTTTACAAAATTCCTTGGTGACTTTCTTGCTTGAAGTGTACAAGATGAAGCCGGAGAATTGGCTGATAATTAAGCTAAGTTTCAAAATTGACATTAAAGATCAAAATTTTACCATTATGAGGAAAATATCAGGAGATATTTTCTGTATTATCCAGTACAGATTTTTCTTTGTACATAAATGGACAGTAAATAAAGGGGTCCTGAATTCCCCTGAAAGTTTTAAGGTTTGATGGATAATGATAGTCTCCTCACACATAATATAAATATATATATGCATACCCTTGCTTTTATATACACATAAACATAGAATTAGACAGAACCATATTTGATGCTCATTCTTACCTCCCAATGGCAGCAGTGAGGTTTTTACACCATCTGCAGACACTGAAAGAAAGTTAACAATTCATTACTTCCATAGAACCATAGAAAAGTGGATGCAAGCAGTCAGTCCAAGTAAATACTGTTGTTCTCCTGAACTGAACATTGATCCTGATCTAATCCTGATCTCTCTACTTTATTTAGATTATTCTCTCTGGAATTAAAACTATTGATATCGAACATGGAGGATGGAATCAATCAAAATATTCTAATCCTCCTTTAAATTCCACATTTGTTTACAACTTCATGTGGGAGAGAACTGAATCAAACCCACTTACTGGGTTTAATTTCCTTTCCCAGCTCCATCAGCCTTTCCTCATAAGGGAGATATTCCAGCCCCTTCATCCTCTTTATCAACCTTTTCTGGATCCTCTCCATGTCCCCTCGTCCTGGGGAGCCCAGAAGTGGGCACAGGACCCCAGGGGTGCCCCTGTGGGCTGAGCAGAGGGGCAGGATGCCCTCCCCGAGCTGCTGGGAAAGCTCTGCCCACTGCAGCCAGGATGATCAGGGGCTTAAAGGATCTCTCACACAAGAGCTTCTCCACCTCAAGCACGTGAAATACAAAAAATTCTATTTAAACTGAAGAAAAAAAGCAACCTCTTTAAGACCAGAGTGGTCAAGCAGTGGAGCAAATTGCCCAAAGAGGTCGTGGAGGCTCCTTAAAGATATCCAAAATAGCCCAGGGACTGGACTGGTTGCTCTGGGTGCTCCTGCTCTGAGCAGGGAGAGGGAACAGCCTGAACCCTGTGCCAGCCTCAGTGACCCTCTGGTAGGGCTTTTATTGACATTTTTTATTTTTATTTTAGGAATGTCCTATGCAAAGCCCAGGAAACATTACCTTAAATTCTGCTGCTTTAGGGGCCAACCTTCCTCCTCAAGTTTTATTTCCAATTGAGTGCTAATGAGAAAACCACTAGTGGGAAGCAGCACTTGCTGTTAGATCTATTAAACATGATTAAAAGAAAGAGGCTGGAGTGCAATTAAGGTAAATATTCCATTGATTTTTATTAATCTGCAGAGATTGTGTCCAAAGCAGTCACACTGAGGTCTGAGAGTCATTGTGCTCAATCCCACGAGAAGGGGACTGTGGGCTATGGATGGAAAGTGGGAGAAGGTTTTATTTGTAATACTTTAACAGATGTTATTACTTTAACATTTTTCAGTCTTTTTGCTACTATCATTACACAAAAAAAAAAAAAAAAAAAAGGAAATATCCAAGTTTGAAAAAAGGGTAATAAGCAGTATTCTGACTCAAAGAACAGAATTAGGCAATAGAGATATTGAAAGCATAAAATTTCTCCTATGCTTCTCTATTTAAAAAAGACAGCATATATAATGATGCACAGACACTTAAGTGTTAAATTCCATTGGAGACAGTGGACAACTTATTAATTTCTGAAAGTGGCAGAAACTGAATGCTTAAAAAATGAAAGACTGTTTTCAGAAAACACAATGTGTTTTAATTTAGATCATATGTCAATAACCTCCTGTTTTTCCATTTTGGTCTGCTTTTATTGCCTGCTTTCTTGGTTCTGTCTTATCTAACAGCTTGAGGAAATAACAATTTGTGTCACAGATTTACCTCGCAGTCTCTCTGCCCATTTTCTCATTCAGATGTATTTTCTATTTCATCACCTTGCCTCCAGTTCACTAAAATAGAATGGAAATATGCAAGAAGTGATATTCAAAAATCAAAATATGATATACTATATACATTTGTGGCAGCACAATGGCAGTGCCAAACTGCAGTAGCAAGATAAGTACACTTCTTTTCTCATTGCCTCTTTCATGTAAAAAATGTAAGAGCTGAGAATCTTAATCGAGCGCCTCCACAAATGAGGTGTTTGAAGTATCACACCACCTCCCACTTGAGCCACGAGGAAAAAAATTGAGAGAGAATTGGCAAGAGATGTAAAACCTTTGACCCTTACTGAAAAAAAAAAAAAAATATAAGGGTTTGTAGTCACTGGTCTAATGTCTTCAACAAATGAGATTTGAGGAATTGATGACCACTGGCCATTCTTGCTGTCTCTACATAAAACTGAGAAGTTTGTTAATTCCTGTGGAACAGCAAAAATTAGTCAAGAAACAAGAGATTAATAGGAAGTATGAAATGGGGTGTTAATTCTATTGTCAACTGGGAAAAGTGAACTTTGGAAAAAGTCCTCTAATGTTCCATTGGGGAAAAAAATGCTTCCATAAGATGGATGCACACAAAGACGCAGATCAAACCAATCTGCACATCTCAGCCCTGCTTTGTCTGAAGGTGAGGCTGGTTTCAAGAACCTGCCTTGATCTTGAGGCCTCATAATCAAATGCATTGTCTGGTGCTGGAATGAAGCCAATCTGCTTTGAAAGGCCTTTGCTTCATCCCTCCAAAAGCGCCAGAAAAAAAGTATACAGGGAAAAAAAGTCTGATCTGATTTCATCTCTAAGTTCAGAACAAAGATATTTTAAGGAAAGTCACTTGTACCTTGCTGTGTGCTGACAGAGAACTCAGAGGCACAGAGGAAAAATACAGAATGGATTTCAAATTAAATGTGAAGGAATAACCTCTGTGCATCTGGAGGAAACAGAGGAGAATCTGAATTCTTGAATTTCAAGACTGCCACAGTGGTTATTCAGGTGACATTATTGCCCAGTGGCTCTGCCTGGTACTGCACAGTACTGCCCACAAATCCCAAATGTTTCACTTTCTTTTCTAAATAACATACAAGGGGGTCCAAAAAAGAAAAAAAAAATATTGAGAGGACTAGCATGCTTTACATGGACATTATTTAAAAATGATCATAATGAACTCATTTATTAACATAATTATGACCTGTTTCTCCACAATTCAACAGCACATCACATTCTCTGACAGTCTTTCAAATCCAATTTTCAGCCAGCAACATCACATTGGCACGTAAAAATCCCCTTCCAGCCCTTCTACGCTATTTTTCAGCCACACTTGATTTTCTTAACAGTTCAGTAATATTTCTGTACACACTAACATGCAGAAGTATTTAAAAATACAGCAGCAAGTCACAGGAATCAGCTGCATGCCCAAACTTCTCCTATGGAACACTAGATTGTCCACAGAGATGAAAGATCTGCTCATGGAACAGCCATGGAAAGACAAGCATTTGGAAGGTTTCAATTATAATTTAAGTACAGCAAAAAGAAAAAAAAAGAAAAGAAAATCCAGGAAAAAATACACCTAGTGATGAATACAGACTTCAGTTCTGTTTGCATTTAACACTTCATTCCCTGAACTCAACTTTCAACTGAATGAGAAATTCCATGCACTTCTTTGGGGATCACTCACACTGATCATTCACCATTCAGTGTCTGAATGACTTTTTATTTACTTTAGACTGAAATTAGACATTTTATAAATAAGACAGACCTGATCTCTAAAAAAAAAAAGAAAAAAAAAAAAAAAAAAAAACACAGCAAAACCAGTGTAGTTAAAACTTTCTATTAAGTATTACCTTCCCCTGCCATCCCTGACACTCCTCTCCAAAAAATGACTTAATTCAGAATCAGATTTAAAAATTGGATATTAACACATCCTTGCTGCTGGCATTTTGTAACGGTGATGGCAGTAACAGCAATGGATTTGCTGGAGCTGTGCTCAGGTCCAAGTCCTGTCCTGCCTTTGCCCCCTGTGATGATCCTCAGCAGTGGAAGATCTGACCTTGCTGCATAAAATATTGTAATCTTACAACATGAACAAGATCTTAAGGATCAGAACCATGGAGTTCAAGCTCTTGTACCTCAGAGCTGCTCTCCCCAGTTTATTAAAAATTCAAACTCCAGCTGTGGACTCGCTTTTATAATGCACTGTCAGGGCACCACCCAGAGGACAGCAGAGTGGAGATTGCAAACGACATCTTCCCCAAATAAAACACTTTAATTACCAGCCTAATCACTTCCAAACACCTTTCCTAGATCTCTCTTCCACTGATTTTTTGTACCATCTTTATGCAATCTAGTGGAAGAGGAACATCTTTGAAATGTCAACTTTTATTCTTTGATTTCTCAGAGAAAGGTAATTTCTTTCAGAATAGTCCAAACTTATTTTTCTACAGAAAATAAGAAAAAATATGTACTAATTCTGTGATAGAGAAGGTAGAATCTTGCATTTGCAAAATGGATATGCAAGTCCCTTCCACTGTTCAACAACGAAAGAATTAATCCATTCCCGGATTGCATTTTTGATACAAATCCACATCTACCAGCTGGCCAAACAGATCCCCATCACATCTACTATGTGTGAAATTATTAAAACATTTGATCACAAAGATTCAAACAGAAAAGGAAAAGGATGACACAAAAAATTGAAAGGCTTGTGGCATTAAAAAGTTCCTTTTTTAATACAACAGTCTATACATTATCAATATTCCTACCATAGATGTTACTTTAAATAGCTCATCACCACACTACAGAACACAATTCCTACTCTACTGATGTAAGTTAAGAGCATTTTTGTTGTTTCATGGCCTCATTTTTAACCTTACAGAGAAACACTAATTTAACTCAAAAAAGCAGTAAACACTCCCTAAAGTCTGATCCCAAAGCAAACCCTGATGGCCGTGTCAAGTGGATTTTGTAATGTTCTGTACTAAGGCTGAGCTCACACTGCAGCTTTTCCTCAACTGCACTATTTTGATATCAATCCGAACACAGATTCAGCAAATCTGTGGAAGCAGAGTGACTTTGAGTCAAAATAGTTTAAAACTGCCCAAGAGATTAGAAATGTTATCAAGGAGGAGACAGCAGAAATCTCATAACCTTTGTTTCCATGGGAAGCAAAGCTGAAAGCCAATGGCCTCAACTGCTCCAGATCTTTGACAACACCAAAAATCAGGGTTTTTTCTGTGCATGAAGCAATTCAATCCTTCTCAGTGACAGCACATGAGCCTACCACTCACCAGAGTTCTGCTGATTAACAGTGGAGATGCATTTCATCCAATAGGTTTCACTTCCCAAAGACATTTTAATGGGAAAAAAGCAACCATGAACCCCCTCAGATGCTCAAAGTGGATACAAAAGAAACTCAAACACATCTGAACAGTGAGAGCTTGCAGTCTAGGTAAATGACATATGCTCCATAACCAACAATATTTTTTGTAAAAAGAAGCAGTCTTCACTTTACAGGTTTAATTAAAACCAGCCAGAGCATTTCACATTCTGATACAGAAAATAATGAAAATAAATTCAGGACACAAACAGTGCTAGTTTCTCATCTAAACTGCTCTATTTCTGTTTTATAATCACAGATTATTTTCTACACATTTTTTTCCTTCCCTTATGCATTGTCTAAAATGGAGTTACAGTAGCCCTTCCTTATCTGAAAACAAATAAACATCTTGTCAATAATTTCACATTATTCTCTTAATGTCTACACAAAACATCATACAAAAAACCCCTGTTTTCATCTGTAGTCTGTATTCATCACTAGGTGTATAATCCAGGGTTACACATTATTTCTGATTTAATGTTGCAGGGTAGAATAGAACTCAGTCTAAAGAGAGAAAACATTATTTGTGAGAGATACAAATTTAGTGACTCCTCATATTCATACCTAAGTGTCTACACAACACTTTGCAACCTAGGCTGTTATTATAGAGATATATTAGACATTTTTATTTGACATACCTTTAAAACAACCGCTTTTCTTCTCTTGGAGAATGGTGTAGAAAACTGTCTGGGTGTTTATACTGTCATTGTTCATTCCTCTACACAAAGGAATCATTACTTATACCTTTAAATTGATTTTAAGTACACATCTATGTATAAACAAGTAGAAAAAGCTCAATGTAGAATCACAGAAGTGACATGAAATTACTGAACTTTTGTTAAAAATATTTCTAAGTGTAGTCCAATTATTTCTAACATGCTTTAGTCCCTGTGGTACCTCTTTGAGCCCTTGTTTTAGTCCACCTACCTTGTGGCAGGCTCTTGATGCCTGGATTTTAAGCACTTATTGCCTGTAAGTTTCCTTCTGCAATAAATAAAAACAACCTCTTGTACTAATTCAACCCACCCAGGGTCAAAGCCCTTTAAGTATTTAACCTTTTTTGGATTTAAAATACAGGAGTTGCAAACCAAAGCAATACATTGAGGGTGTACCTGCATAGCAGACAGAAAGTTAACTTTAAATATCTTACTTTGCCAAACTTAAATACTGGAATAAACTCACCATGTAAATATGATAATGAGTAAATTCTAACATATTCAGTCAAACATCTACGGAATTTTTTGTGTCTTGCTTAATTAGTTACAGTTACATGTGCTGCTGTCTCTCATTAACTTTGTAATTCCTGGGCATGCATAGGTGGGTGCCTCACTAAATATCCTTTGATTAACACACAGCACTCATATAATATATGCTAATTTCTATTTGCTAGGAAGTTAATTATAAAACTTTGATAATCTGTTTTGATAAATTTAGTTCTGTGGAAAATTTGTGTTCCTAGAACAGAATCATATTAAGTTTGTTTTGCTTTTGATTTTTTAAGGCATTTACCTGCTACCTGTTGGGATAAATCCTTTGCCTGCAGAGCAGGGGAAGCCAAGTTCAGAGTAGGATTTGTCATGGTTTAAGTCCAGGTGGCAACTGAGCACCACAGAGCTCCTCACTCTGCCCCAGAGGGACGGGCAGGACAGCCAGAAGTAAAACTGGTGGGTGGAGATAAGAACAGTTCAATAATTGAAACAAAGTAGAATATGATAATGATAGCAAATATTAATAAGGATAATAAAAAGAAGAAGGAAAACAAACAAGTGGTGCAAAATACAATTGCTCACAAAATCCTGACAAATTCCAGACCTGTCCCTGAACCCCGAGTGGCCCTGACACCTTATCAAGGCCGACCTAGAACAGAGAGTAAACAGAGTTAAAGTAGGGGTTTATTAAAAGGATCTCCTCAATGGATCCACCTTGGGCAGCACAAGAGCCCAGCCAGGGCTGCACCCAAGATGAACCAAAATGGTCACAAAATGCACAACCAGTAACAGGGTCCCTAATTTTCATAAGTTCTGCTCCATTTGCATATTGAAGTTAATTGTCCAATTACAGCTTTAAGTTATGAAGTCCCATCTTTGTTGTTTTTCTCTGTTCAGTCCACGTTGTTTATGCCTGAGATTTGGATCATTTGTCCTTGGTGCCCAGCTGGAGCAGGAATTGTTTTGTCTCCCTGCTCTGTGCAGAGCTCACCATCCCATAATGAGAAGCTTAGAACTACACACTAAAGCAGCACAGAATCTGAAAAATATAAAAGCTGAACCTGAGGCTTCAGCCCCCCTCCTGGGAACTCCCCAGTTTGTGCACTGGGTTTATGGTGTGCAATATCCCTTTGGCCAGGCTGGGTCCCCTGTCCCAGCTCTGCTCCCTCACATCCTGCTCCGGTACATCCTCACAGGCAGAACACGAGACACAAAAAAGTTCTTGATTTAGGATGAACACAACTCACCAACAGCCAAACCAGCAGAGTTTTACCAGCGTCATCCCCACACTGAGCCCAGCTCTGTGCCAGCTGCTAAGAGGAGATTGGCTCTGCCCCAGCCCAAACCAGGAGACCGTTCTTCTTCCCATTCTTCCATTCCCACCCAACTCTTCCCATCCTGGTTTTGCTAAACCCTTCTGGCCCAGGATAAAAGACTGTAAGAGACGTGGGAACAGTGGCAATATTCTCCTGTTGGGACTGAGGCCTTTTGGAATTCTTGTGGAATTTAGGTTTCCCCTCTCCTTTTTTCGTTGGTATCTCTCTCCCCTCCCTGTCTGCAAATTTATCCCAGACTTCCCTCCCTGTCTGCAAATTGAAATAAGTACATCTAAAGTTTGTCTGCTGCAATTTTCCTTTTATTTTCTTCTCTCTGGGAGTCCCACAAAGACTAACACTGTTCCAAATTCATCATGCGGATACCCTTATTCCTTAAGAAATTAATTTGAATTCAACTCACAGCAACACGCTGTGAATTGTAAAACTCATCTTAGATATAAAATTAATTTTACATGGGCATACAGAAAAATGATTGTCAGTAGATAGCAATGTGAAGCCATACCTGTATTTAAGCAAAGTTAATCTCTTGTACAAACAAAATGCTGCTTGCTTATTCAGTTTCCTTTAGCTAAATTCCTAAACTTCTAAGGACTTCAAAGAACTACAGAGAAGCGAGATAAAGAGCTTATCTGCATAATTCTTATGCTAATTCACAGAAGGTGTCTTGACTAAAAGGATGTCTACGTGCACACCAAGGACTCACTAATTCCCTTCCTCTAAACCCTAAGTTATTATACACATATTTAATTGCTATGGATCTGACTCTGCTTCCAGGGAGTGCCTGGTTCTGGGTCCTGCTGTGAGCTGCTGACTCCCAGGAAGGTGTCCCTGCCCATGGCAGGGGTGGAACTGGAAGGGCTTTGAGGTCCCTTCCAACCCAAACCATGCTGGGATTCCATGACACGCTACACTGCTAATCAATTCCTCTGATTTTTGAAAGATTTCTTTCTTTTCCCACTTTCTCCCTCTGTAAATATACACAGTCAGATTTTCCAGGACGGACTTTGAAGCAGCCTACCAAAAGCAGGAATTGTTTTAATACGCTGATGGTCTATAGGTTTATTAGGAGCGCTGACAGAGGAAGTGCTGAATCAAACTCAGCTGCAGATTCTGGCCAAGTCAAGCAGAACATGTAGGTTGGTAACAACGTATGCACCAATGGGAAATGAGTGTGCTCCCACAGCTCTGGCATAATAATAGAAGTGAATAATTCATATCATGTGGGAACAGACAATTATAATGCATCTGGAAAGGCAAAATACACAAAATAGGCTTTGATTTATTCTGTTTCTTCTGCTTTTTATCAGTGACTCCCTTTCTACCCTTTGCAAACTCTGCTCACTTTGTGTCAATTTACACAATTACATTAATTCGAGCATGTAGTGAATGAACTTTCTTTTGATTTGTTTCAATCCAGTCAAGATGACTTTTAAGGTTCCTTCTGACCCAAACTTTTCTGTGATTCGCTACTACACTTTCCCCCTCATGGAAGGAGGAGTAACTGGACTGGCAGAGGCCAGAGTAAAGGAGCTGAAGGCAGTGCTGGGAAACATTTCACTTTATTTCCAACTTGATCCAAAATGGGAGTTAGGAAATGGAACTGAAATAATTCCAAATCCAATCTGCAGCTCTGCTCAGTACTTACACTGGCAACAACAGCTGCTTAAAATATTTGAAAATTCAGTCCAGGGGGTCTTTCAGAATAGAGCACAAACTCACATTAAGTAACAATTTCAGCCAGATCCTGAGCTGTACTGGGGCATGGAGGCTGCCATTCATAGCTAAATTACAAGTTCTCTTTGGGAGCCTTTTTTAGATTCCCGACGCACGTAATTGAGTGCAACTGATGAATTTTGTCTAACAGTTTATCCTTTAGCATTGACACTGCAGTTCCTAATCACACACAAAGTGTGGTGGAGTTCTGATACTGCTCTTTTGAAAGTCAAAGCAAGTTTTAGCAGTGCTCTCAACAGCATTCCAGCCTTAATTTGCTATTTGCCACTGCACAATGCACACAGAAACTGAGCCTTGAGCTGCAGCAGCAGCCAAAATTCTGACACAGCACTCAATGGAAATAGCAATTTAACCACGTTTTAGTGATGACCTCCAAAAGTTAATTACAAATCTAGTATGAAAATGATGAGCACTCGCTGTACTTCACCTGTTCATTGTGAGAATAAAGAATGAAAAAACATATTTAGAACTGGCAAATATTCTTCTCTCTTAAACAGCCTGGTATAACATGTAGTTCTAAAGCCTTCCACAGAAATAACAGCAGTCTGGTGTAGAAACAATTTAAACAGGAATAAGTAACAGAGGTGAGAAGAGCTATCCAGCAGCAATGAATGATTGCTCAAACAATTATTTTCCTGACCATTAAGCTGCAAAAATAAACCAAACTTACCCCTCAGCTCTTAACAGGCATTAAGAAAGTCTATACTGCTGTTGCCAACTCTTGGGCATCATTACCATCACTCTTATTTAGCATATTTTTGTGATATGCCCCTTGGATAACAGTCCAACAAAGGAAAGCTTTGCTGGCCAGCTGAAGCCGTGCCTTTGAAGGAGCTCTGTAGGATAAAGACTTTCAGTGTCCCAGCATTAGAGACAAACCCCATTTAGCTCTGCTGGACTGACAGTGCTCTAATTTCATTGACTCCAGAGCTACTAATGAGCTGCTGTCACCGAGGGGAAAAATAAACACCTGCTAAACACAGAGAGACTCTTTTCTGCAGCTGTATTTCCTTCCAGGGGATTATGGTATCGACCAGACTGATGGAGCCTCTCCCTCCTTGGGAAGAGCTGAAACAGGAGCTGTGGCCCCATAAAGGGGCCTGTGATTAGCCCTGATAAATCCCTCCTGATGGCTTGAAGTGGGGCTGATGGTAGCATCCAATTTCCAATGAGCGATGTCTGCACTGCAAAAAAATCTGGGTGAGAGCTGGGGCCTGTGTTTGGCACTCCCAGGCAAAGACAATGGATCAGGGAACAGCCATGGGAATAAAACAAGTCTCAACTCCAGAGCAAAGTCAGGAAAATAACATTTTTCTTAGTTTTCAAACAGACCAGAAAGGAAAAAAAATGAAATATAGATATATCTATCTATCTATATATATATGTATCTGAGCCAAAGAAAACCAGATTTTTTTCTACTGATACAAATAAACAACCCCAAATGTCTTAATTAAATAATGAAATATCCACTGTTCCTTTGATAATTAACCTTTTTACAATCCTAAATTATTCCATATTTTACCTAAATAGTAAGGATTTTGACTGCAACTACTTACCGAATGTAACTTGCAGAGCTAAAATTATTAATCTCCATAATTAACTTATTTAGGGACCAATTTCCTGAAATGTGATGAAAAATTGCTGCTTTGGATTTTACCTTAGAAATATTTAATCTTCACTGTGTTTTTTCCTGAATGAGCTGGATGCCTTGGAAAGGCCTGTGGAGCTGCCAGCCTTGTTCTGTGTTATTTGAATAAAAACCACTTCACTCCTGAGTCTGTCAGCTAAACATGCAAAGAGGGGAAGTTTTACAGGAGAGAGTCAGTACAAGTAACTGATTTATCTGGGTAGCAGCTTTCTCACATTGTTTTGACAGAAGTGTTCTCAGAAATGTCTATTTTTAGTCACACATTCTGCAATCAATTTCTTTGTAAATAAAAATGTAAGAAACTGCACAGATACCTCAGAAAAAGGAGGATGAAAAGCCACGGGATGATTTCTCTGCTTGAGGGAAGCTGGAGTATTCTAAAGTTCAGAATGTGTTATAATGTTAATAATCAGACTATTAAATACCAGCAGGTCAATCCAGAAAAATACAGAGGATTTTTTGTTGAGTCTTTTATTAGTAACTGCTTTATCAGCACAAATATTCAGGAAGTTTACCCCATACCCTCTGATCTGTGGAGGATGCTCTTAACCTGAACCATTCCTCTGCCCCAGGAAGCACAAAAGGATATAAATGCCTCTAAAAAACAATTTCCAGAAATATGAGAAAAACTGAAAATTTTCTTACTCCACCTCAGTTTAAGAGGAGCTCATAACACACACAGGAGGCTCTGGTAGGATGCTGCTTGTACAGCAGCCCTGGGGCTCAGCCATAACTCAAACACTTCTCCAAGGACCTGTAATTTTCATTCTGTGTTTTTCTAAAAGTGCTCAGTTGAGACAATAATTTTAAGATGAAAAACCCACTTTTTTTTCCCATCTTTGCTAATTTCATGCTGCAGTTTAGAGTACACCAGTAAGACAATTCCATGATGTCAGTGACTGTTGCTACATTACTTAAAACATTAAACTGAAATTTGTATAAAACAGTATAAAGACATAAATAAATCTTAACCCTATTTTTTTCTTTTCCTGAGCTAGTTTATTCTCTATAAATAGTAATATTTTCCCTCCTTTTAAAATTGGATTATCCTATTGGTAAGATGATACTTACAGCTTTGATCAATTAGGAAACACAGATAAAAAGATTTAGTTTTTCCTTCTAAATAGGCAGGTAAAATGTCCAACTTCCATAAAATTTGTTCGTAGAAGATGCTGTATTGACCTCATTTCCACTTGCAGACCACTAGGTTTAGACACTTTTTAAAAATTGCATCTAAAAATATCTGCTTATTTGCTTGCCTGGAAGTAGATTCCATCTCTCCAAGTGAAGAGATTAAAAGTAATTTAGGGTTTGATTGGTAGTGGCTAAAAGGTATCCTTACAGGGTAATATTTCAAAGTCAGCATCTGTATCCCTGGATTTCTCACATCCAGAATTTTCATGCTCAGAATTGTCTCCAAGATAAGGGTTTCTGCTCCCATTGAGGTCAAATTCTGCTCAAGATCAAAGCTCCACTCCAGATGTTTTCACCCACACACCGTGCTGGAGCACACAGCAGTGCCTGCTGGATCTGACTGGACCCCAAATCCTCAGCAGATGCTCACAGGGACACCCACCATCCTTTCTCTCTTTTGCAAGAAGTTTTCTTTTCATTGGAGGCCATTCTAAAGTAGGACTAAAACTCAGAAACCCAGCTGACTCTAAAACTCAGAAATGGCTGACTTTTACTTCTGCCTCATTGAAATAAAACCTTGAGTGGTGTGATTCACATTTCCTTCCAAAGGAAGGTGAGATGATCTTTGTTTCCAGTGGCACCATCAAAGCAAGAACAGGCTTTTATCAATTTAATGAAGGTTGAGCAGATGCTGCAGTCTCATCATAAGTGGCATTAACAGGAACTGGAATGTAGGCAAATACAATAGCAGTGCTTGAGATCACTTTGTCCTCTCCACCACTCGTCCGGAAGCAGAGCTGGGATTGGCAGCTGAGCTTCCAGCACCTTCATTGTCCTAATGCAAACACATCAGCAAACATTTGCATGGCTTTCCTTTTAAGCTACATCTGCTGCAATAATGTATTTAAAAGGATGCCCTGATCAGCATCCCTGACTTTTAGTCTTCAGGAAAACTTATTTCTGATCTCATATCACAGTAGATGTCATTATTGTCACAGATCAGAAGACTTGATGAACCCTGTGTTGGATGAACTGCAGGAACCTCCTGCAAAGAGAGACATTTCTTTTCCTGCTTTGAGTGTGAACATTCAGTGCTGTTCTTCTGAACTGGGCTTTTAACTCTGCTCTGAAAGCAGCTGTTGATGCTTCCAAGGACAACTTGTCCAAGATTTGCATGAAGGCTGCTGATCCGAGCTGTGAACCAGTACTGCTGGTTTGCCTGGGGGGAACATGCTGGGAAATGTCCTATTTTTGACATTTGCTGAATGGCAGAATCACAGAATGCACCATGGGACGGCCTGGTTTGAAAGAGACCTTAAAGATCTTCTCGTTCCAATCCCCTGCCACGACCCTCCAAACTCCATCCAGCCTGGCCTTGGGCACTTCCAGGGATCCAGGGGCAGCCACAGCTGCTCAGGGCACCTGTGCCAGGGCCTGCCCACCCTCACAGGGAAGGATTTCTTCCTCAAATCTCATCTAAACCTGTTGTCTTTCAATTTAAAACCATTCCCCCTTCTCCTTTCACTACACACCCTCATAAAAGAGGGGAACAATCCCCCACCCAACAATTATTTTTTTTACACAGCCCAGCCCACAGGTGGTTTTTGGGCCAGACATGTCCAGCCTCTCCCCCACGTCCTTCTCAGCAGGGCTGCTCTTGAAATATTTGAAATACTAAAATTACAGGAAAATCACTTCACCTCTTGGCACAATTAATTATAATATTTCCTAGCCATTCCTCAGCCCCCACAAAGTTTGCTGCAGAGGCAATGCAAACAGAACACTCAGCACATTGCAGAGACAGCTCTGCTCCATTTCCAGTTCTTGCAGAATTTGCTGCCGTCCTGGCGCTGTGGCCGTGCTCCCTCACTGCAGCAGCTGAGTGTCCACCAGTGCCATCCTCACCCTGAGGAGGAGCAGAACTCATTGCTGTCAGCCTCAAAAAGCAGCCCTGAAATAAAGGTTTTCTGTGCTTAGCTGTTTGTAAAGGGCTCAGTGCATATTTGACATGATGCTTTTAAAGTTACTGAAATTAACACAGTGAAAAATCCCTTTGTTGGGTTTGCCTGTGCAGTGCTGGAAAGTTCAGAAGAAAATTGAATATGCAGATATTTTTGCTAGTAAAAGGAGAAAATGTTCTCATAAAACAGAGGAAATCAAACTATTTCCTAATTTATGAATAAGAGTTTCTGTATTTTTATAACTAATAGAAGAGAGCCTTAGAGATTGAGGGGGAACCACAGGAGTTTTTAAAAGGTGTGTGGTAGTGATAGGCTGAATTTAGCCATAAAAAATAGATGCTTCCTTCTCCTGTAATCCATAACATTAAATGTAATCGTGGGAACATTTAGTATTGATTCATTAAAATAAAACAGAATTATTTTAATTAAAAACTCTTCTATTGAGATTGCCAGCCTTAAATACATATATTGAGAACTGACTTTCAGTTCTGTAAGGTTATGATCTCTTCTTTCTTTTATTTCTCTAAATTTATGTAGGCATAATTTTAATAGTTTCTTTTTCTCTTCTGTTGAACATAGTAAAGTGACATGCTAAATATTTATATTTTATGGAAAATGAATGCTCAACAAACAAGAAGAGAATAACTTCTTTAGGTGTCTCTCTGGCACGTGTTCATCTGAAAATGAACTCTCCTCTGGCCCAGCTCACAGGCTGCAGACAAAGCATCAAATTCAGCTTTTTAAACACATCCTCAGGAACCCAAAAAAATGCTAAGTCAAAACCAGCAGCACCTAAAATGGAATGCACTCATTAGCTGAGCCCTCCCGGGGGCTGCAGAGACGGAATGTCAGTGCTGCAGGTTGAGTTTCGGATCTCAACAGGTGCTGCCCTGGCTGAGCCAATGAATCACAGGAAAAAAATGTCAATTTACTCCCAGAGGGGGCTTTGCAAACTGGGCCAGGTTGCGAGGAGTCAGGGAATGGTCAAACACTAAAATCACCAGGACCCAGGACAGAATTTCTCACCCAACCCCAGCCTGCAGCCAGAGGAGCTGATCTGGCTGCCCACAGAGTTCTGGGCTCTGCTCTGGATGCAGAGACACTCATCCCATTCACACAGAACCCCCAAAAATATCCAAAAATATCGCACTGTAATGCTCAGTGCTAATTTCAATCTGAATTTAGGATAATAAAATTAAAATAATAGCAGAAGGTAATTAACCAACCAAAGGAGATTCCCACTTTTGCATCATAATCTTATTAACTCTGCCTAAAAATATTATCCCATTATCAGAGAGAATTAATACTAACATGTCTAACACAGCAAATGAGCTCTCCTGTTTTAACAGTTCTCTCCTGTGGATGAATGCTGGCATTAACTCACCACAATTTACAATAACTTCTGGCTTTAAATCAAAACTTGGCCATAAAATCATTTGAAAACCCTGTGCATAGATCCCCTACAATTACACCAATATTTCTCTAGGAATAAAGACAATAATTTCATCTTGGGCAGAGAAGGTGACCGGTTGGGTTGGTTTGGGAATATTAAATATTCACCAAAGGAAAGATCTTACTCCTACCTTACCTATGGCTGTCCACCTATTCAGCAAACACACAAACAGGATTTCAGGGAATAGTTTTAGATGTTTAACTTCCTGAAAAGTTATTTTTCCTTTTTTAACACAGTTCTCTTGGGAAATTTCGGATGATCAGTTAAAGCCTAAACGCTTTAATGAGGAAAACCTCAAACTGCCCCTGGACTTGGGCTGATGTGCGGCTCAGAGAAACTCAAATATTCACTCTGGGACCCAGACTCTGAGCAGGCAGCAGCTCCCAGCAAGAGCAATATCAAACCTTGTTATTAATCCGCCACTATTAGTCACTGCTGCATTCTATTTCCTTCAAAACTCAGACATCCGAAAAGAAAAACTTCAAGGCTCCCATGTGCTGCCTCCTCAACATATTTTTGGGTTGTTTTTTTCTTTTTTTTTTTTTAATTGAAAACCACAGGATATAAAGCAACTTCACATGCAAAAAATAAATTCAGATATCATGAAAAGTCCAACTAAATAAAAAAAGTCTAGAAAACTCAGAGCTGCTACTGCATCCATCCTCAGAGTCCCCTGTTGTGGCAGAGCTCTGGAGGAGTCTCCAAGCAGCGTGTGGTTTTATAGACCATATGATCTGCAATATTTACCATGCATAATGGAAATAGATAAGGCAAAGCAAACAGCTTGAATTTTGTATTTCCTTGCTTTTTATTTAGTCTAGGTTGTTAGCACCATGTGAATGTATATTTGGGAGTCTCTGTGTTTGTGTGCATATGTGTGAATATATAGGTATAAACAAACGCAGAGAGTCATTTCACTGGATTTCTCAGACTTCAGAAAAAAATACTTTGTGAGCCACCAGCTTTGAATTCCTAAATTTGCTTAGAAAAAACAAAAGGCATTGTTTATTTTGATCAGAATTGGAAAAAAAACATATTATGGTTGTTTTTTCAGCTTCTGTGTCCTCTTGCTGTCCCTACTCTGCGCTGCTTCTTTGTGGAGCTCTTGAGTTTCAATAACAACAAATGTCAACCAGAATATTTGGCCCTTGTTTTATAAGTTGAAAATGCACTGCTACAAAGTGTTAATGAGACTAAATAGGAAATGCATTGGCTAACTGCACTCCTTTTTATTTGGCAGTAGGGAACAGAGGCTCACAGGAATTTTAAAGTAGAAGAAAACATTTGTATTGCACTGAAAATGTAAAGGGACACATTTGAAAGCAATTCCTCTACAAATAAAAATGGGTGCACAAGTCCTAGGTCATATTGCCAACATCTGCCTTGCTTGGCTAGGTCTATATTTGAAACCCCTAATAGGTGTGGGAGCAGAGAATAAATATATGAGAAATTCAATATATTAAGATTTACCTGCTCTCCCTGTTTTCAGACTAATAGGGTCATTTACTTTTATTTCATTATTTAAATTTATCTCTGGAAGCTTGTGCCCTCAAGCTTTCCCCCTGTAACCACTGCTCACTAGTGTTTATTCTATTTACACCACCCAGTCTGTTTGAAACCTGCTCCCACCAATTTTAAGAGTTCCACATTTATCTACAGCTTTCTGACAAAACAGTTGCATGAAGATCTTACTGCCATCAATAAGCTTGGGCTTTTTCTAGTCAGAACTTTTATTTCTTTATTTCAGTTTGATTTTTTTTTTGGTGATTTGGAGTTCTTTTTCCTTTCTCTAATGTTTAGGAAGGGTTAGTCACAAGTTTATTATTGCATATGTAAATTTGCTTATTTTTAGAAAATGTCCTTTAACACTCTGGGTTCATTGTCAGAGTCTGTAGTGCTAATAGCTATGTTAATAAAATTATAATCTACAGTGAAAAAATTGCTTTCCATACATAGAAATTTAATGAGGTGGAGATTTTCAGGAACTGAACTGATTCTCAGCAGTGCTTTGGTAGGCTCTCCTAACATCTGCTCCATGCTAGGAGAGATAGCATTAAATTAACTCTGCTTTTGTGTTCCACTGCTCCTCCCCTTCAGAAATTAACTTGGCTAGCTAAATGCTAAGGAATCTCTCTGTTTGCTGATCAGATTTCTTCAGGAGAATTGGGCTCAGGAGCTCTGCAGGGTCAGGCTCTTTTACTGGTGGTGCCTCCCTGGAGGAATGGAGCGCGGAGTCCATGAGTCCATCACACCCCAGCTGTGAACAGGATCCCTTCACAGGGACTGCGAGATCCTTCTTCCCTTATTAGCCTGGCAGGAGTAGTTTATTCAGCATTTTTTGCTATTATCCCCTGCTATAAGGCACATGGTAAAAAACCCAAATTGCCCTTACTCTGCTTGGGCCCTCGTGCCCTTTCCTGCCCAGATGTGATTCCCGCCCCACAAAAGCTTCAGGGATTCATGAGCATTTGGGGATGTAAATTATGATACCTGGAGCTGTTTTCTTCCACTCTGTTTTTCCTCTCAGTCCAAACAAGTGTTCTTCCCCAGGAAGAGCAGGGGGACTGACCAGCTTTGTTATGCAAACATTAAAAATAAAAATGTTCATCTTGTGTGTGTTCAGCCATACACAACATCCACACACAAAACACAAAGGCTGTAGAACAGGCACTAATTAGCCTTTTGAGACCTGCTTTTATTACCAAATCAGTGGGAATTAGCAATGACAAAACTGAGTTTTTCAGGAAAGCACAGACATCAAGAGAATATACAGAATTTTGTTTCACCCTTGCTGGGCACGTAATTCATAGCCTGCATATAAGTGCATTTTAATTTCATTTTTGTGTATCAGAGAGAGAAGCAAAGCTGTCCCCTGCCTTTCTGTGTGCCACCTTCATCAAGCTTCCATATATTAAACCTGTCCTTGCTTTACTCCTGACTGCTCCTTCTCATCTCTTCTCCAGACTCCATCTCCTGACATTCCCCATTAAGGAACTCTCCATTCGAAGCAAAAGTAAGTGATGTTATCATTTGATTGTAGATCCTAAGCAGCAAAGCCTCTAAAAGATTAAATATTTAATCCTTTGATTTGCCATGCTGGCAAATGCCCTATCTATTTTATAAAGCAGGTTGACAAAAGAATTATGGGCCTGGGATTTGTGTAATGAGGCAGCATTAAACCTTGCTCTCCTCTGTGCCAAAAAAGCAGAATCACGTTTTTCTGACACACAGCATTAATGCAAACTCACTATTAATTGTGCTTGGGACTCAGCTGAACATGGACGCTGTAGCAAACAATAACATTGATGGTTTTAACAAGGCAAGTGAAGCCAAATCACTGAATGTATTCAGAACCAACAATAAACAAGTTCTCAAGAAGTGAGCAAGTCCATGGGACAGAAAGAGGTGCCCAGGCTGCAGAGAGGAGATCGATGGCTCCCAGCGTGGGGAGGGAAATCTGCTCACAGGAGGCTGCAGAAGGTCGAGCCTGGTATTGAGTGAGGGCAGAGGGGAATCAGCAAACTGCAATCCAATCCACAGAGCCCAGTGGGGAGTCACCAGAATTATCTATTAAGCACTTTGAGCACACCTTGGCAAGGTTTTAGCAAGAAAAAAAATAACATCTATTCACAACTTTGGGTTTATTTGCAGATAAATGGGTTTTTGTA
Source organism: Nesospiza acunhae (assembly GCA_013398715.1). Classification (NCBI taxonomy): domain Eukaryota; kingdom Metazoa; phylum Chordata; class Aves; order Passeriformes; family Thraupidae; genus Nesospiza; species Nesospiza acunhae. Next base: position 765,279 of record VZSU01000831.1, on the reverse strand, counting down.
TTCTTAGATAAACTCTCAGTGTCACCAAACTGACAGGCCACTTAAAGTTTAAGAAGGAGAAGCAGAGCACTGGAAAAGTTTCAGTTCTAGCCACCATGAAAATGTGGAAAGAATTCTGGGCTCTTTGATCAAGAACATATAAGCATAAAAAAACAACCTTTCAGTATTTAAAATGTCCCCAGTAACAGGTCTGTGACTGATTGTACCATATACCAACCTGATTAAATTACACATACCCAGCTTTATTTGCACCAGGCTTATGTGGTGGGGAAACCTGATTCTGAGGGTTGGTAAGCCTTGGAATAAGTTACACAAAACAAAAAACAAACAAACATAAAAGCAAACAAACCAAACCAAAAACACACAGAAAAGCCCCAAACAACAACAAACCCCCAAAACTACAACATCTAATTGATTTCTTTGCAAAATAGCATATTTTGACATCTTTTAAAAATATTTAGATATAATATATAAAATATATAGATATATAGATCCTCCTGCCCTCTGTCTCTGACAGGCTGGTTATATTTTCAGGGCAATTCCAACTTAGAACTGCTGTGGATTCTCCAGTAACTCTCTCAAAACAATGTCCTTGGGCAAGGATGTGACAAGCATCTAACACAGGCTCAAACCAGTGCTCCACACAGTTAAAAATTGCAGAGAATTCTAGGGGGAAACCCCTGCCTCTCAAGCAGATTAAGGAATCTCTGGAAGGGATTATCACTCCTCATTTTAACATTAAAAATGCTGCATTACACTCTGGCACAGCTGCAGCAGACAAGTAATCCTTTGCCTTCCTGAGGTACTCACAGGAAATCTTCATTCTTTGTTAAGGAGAATCAATACCAAAATGTGATCCAAATCTAAATTAGCACCTCTAATTTAAAAACAAAGCTAACCCATCGAAATCCACTAAGGAACAGAATTCCCTGCCTTTAAAAACTGGTATAGATTGTTTAAAAACACTGAGCTGTTTAGAACTGATGGTCCAGCTGGAAACATCAACTTAATTTCATTGAAATTTTCAGCCAAAGTTGGGATGGCTAATGGTCAAATCTGCTTCTCTATTTACAAAACAAATCAAAACAAACACAAGATTTTAGTCAGAGAGGGAATTGATTAAAACCACTCCCAAGAACTAATGCCTGCTTGGTTACTGTTCAGTGTGGTTAAAGAGCTGTCACTTACCAATTTATGCTTCCAATCTGCTCTGTATTGCACAAGTGACCAACAAAATAAGCAGAAGTGACCAATGAAATAAGCAGGAAATTTATGTGAATTTGCACCTTCTGGGTGACTCCTCCAGCACCCAGGGCAGGCACAATCTGCTGTCACTCCTTTGAAACTTTGATCTCCTCTCACATCCACCAGTGGCAAACAGCTGAGCAGCAATTTTCTATTAAACTGGGGAACCTTCCAAGGTGCCTCAAAAATTCTTCCTCAGGGTGTAACAGAAGGGAAATCCCAAAAGCAACACAGAGAGCAGAAGAGGAGAAATTTTAAATATTAGAGGTGCTCTGCATGAACCCACCCACTGATGATGGTCTGACAACAGAGAAGGCCTCTCTTCTCACTAACATTTAAATCTAAAAGCTCAGCCACAACTGGATTCACCACATCCTTAAAAAACACACAAAATTTATATTTACCCATTGCACTTGCAGCATATCCCATTATACCATCTTACAAGTCTTGCAGTGCACTGCAATGGGTCAAAAAATATTCCTCTTGCCCAGCTATAACTTATATTTCAAATTTTGGAGGGTGATTTCTGCCCTCATAAACCTATTTTTATGTAATAATATCATCATTGTAATTGTCTATATCCTTACCAGTACTTCAAAATACTCCACTGTTGTCAGAAATTTAGTCACTGGCCAGAGCTCCTTCAAACAGACACATTGTCACAAGAAGACAACTCCAGTTTTTCCCTCACACATTTTTTCCTCTTAGCCCTGATGAGCACAAACCAATCTCGGTGTGGTTGTTCCCCCCACAGGTACAGCTCACTGTGCAACAATAAATTTGGGTGAGCGAGAGGAATTCCTTACAACTTCAAATTCTCCAATGAAGATTAAGGGCAGCTTTTGTTAGAATGTTCTGGCAAGCCTTGGCCATGGGCAGAGCCACGGCCAAGGATCCCAGAGTGGCTCAGTTTTGTCTTTGTGCCCTTCAGCTGAGCCCGGCTCTTCCTAAACAATGTGCAAGGGCATTTCCAGACCCTGTGCAGGGCGCAGCTGCATCCATGAGATCAGCACAGGGACTGGAAAAGGCAGATTAGAGCAGACTACAGGAGGTGGAAAATAAATCCAAATAAATCAAATCCATAGGGAAAAATGGATAAGAGCTACACACAGGCTTTTGTTTCACAAAAGTAATCACCTAATTTGCTTTCTTGGATCTATTTTACATATGCAGTTATGGTGTTTTCCCCAATGAAAGGTTTCCAATAAGTCACGAGAAGTTCAGTATTTCACGACTTTTATTAGGCTTTAATTTAACCAAATGCTCCTCTGCACCCTCCTAATGGCTCAAGGGAAACGAGGGGATCTGTTATAACCTATAACACACCTAATTCTTCTCTTTCCAATCCATCTTCTTTAATTTTGCAATAAAAGCAATCAGAGGTGTATTTTTTTCAGGGGCCGCATTGTTCTCTGATGCCTGCAACCAGGGATAACCTTGGGAAATCTCTGGGTGTGCTTTGCAAGAGTGGCTCTGTTAAGTGGCTTCTTTGTCAGTCCAGCACAAAACGCTCTGGCCTGGTGCTCTCAGCCTGGCTTGCAGACCTTCTTCTTTGTGAACACAGATGATTGGGTCATGAAATTTAATTTAAATTATATGGCTTTCTAAACTAAGGGGTAATCCGTAAAGAAACAAACAATCTGCAGCTGAGGATTTATTAAGCAAATGCTGTTCAAACTGTATATGAACTAATAAAACTCTGAGCTGCTCTCTTTATTTCATTTTGCCTGTGAAATCCATTTTGCATTACACAGGTTGCATAAGCGAGTACTAATGAAAAAAAGCCATTTCCCAATCAAAGCTAAGCCAGGGTCTTTTTTAAAAGCTTCATGTGTGCAGTGCTGCAAAATGCAAATGGGTCAACAAAGTGTTACCGTCATGTTTGGAGTGATTTTAACAAATTGCTTTAAACAATCACAGAAAACAACTGCATGCTGCAAAAAAAAAACAAAAACAAAAAAAAAAAATTACAGAAATTCAGGAAAACACCTGCTTGGAACCTCAGTGTGCACTTGTGATCACAGCAATGTGAAAATCTCTCAATGTTTCAAGGGGAAACTGAATTTGATTGACAACACTCATATTCTTGACTGAAAGCTTAGTAAGTTTCTCCAGGTAGTATGTGGAAAAGAGAAATATTTCCCAAAAAGAAAGCAGACCACATTGGTGTGATTTGCATGTTTCATTACAAAGCTGTCTCGTAAACCCAAAAGAGAACACCAGAATTCCATTACAAAGCTATTCTCTGGGTTTCAAAAGTAATTATTTTTTTTTTACTTTGGATATACACAAATATTAACTGAACCCAGCTGAAAAGTGGAAATCACCATAGAGGTTTGGAAAAAGTGACCTGGCAGAGTGTATGGCTGATCTGGAAAAATCAAAGACTAAGTGCAATTAAAAATATTCCTAGGTTGAAATCTACACTGATTTGGGACTATAAATACACTACTTGTGTAAGCATTTTTATCTGGTTTTATAAATATTATGGTGTTGCCTTTCTAGCTGGGCTATAAAGTAACCATGTTCCTTTCAATAGATATTGTCATATATTCTCAAACCTTAAAAAATGTGAATTTTTCATTTGGATTGTTCTTGAGATTTAGCACCTTTTTGGTGCTATCTTGTTTAGCATTTGTTTTATTGCTAAGAACTATGCAAGCTAATTAAATAACCTTTGTATTAACCTTTCATTTTCTTCCTCGTAGAAAAATCAAAATAAATTCACCTCGCCCATAGCCGAGCATCAATAGCAGCAAATTAAAATGGGAATATTTCTCTTGACAAATTTAATCCATCCATCTGTTCTAAACTTTTCTGTCAAAACCCCCCAAAATATACCTGCTTTTTTCCTAATAACTAAGCACAGAGCAGAAGCTGTGATGTGGAAATGAGCAGGAGATGACATTTGCCTGCTGGTCTAATGTGAATTAGAGTTTGACACTTGTCTATCTCCCTTGTCAGCCCAGAAGTTATCTGGATTTGTTCACAGATATTGCCACACTCCCAAACAGACAACATGTTTGTCTCTTTATCACATCTGACACACAATGCTAGGCAAGAATAGGAAGAAAAATAGGAAGAAAAATACTGCTGCTGTTTTCAAATCTACTTAAATATCACTTCTTGCATTTCTGCCCAAAAGGGATGACAAGGTGAATTAACTTACTGGGGTTTGGAAGCACCAAGTGTGCCCTGATACTTGACTCAAGTACCATAAATAATATTTTATGGGGAATTTTAAAGTGGTACAAGTTTGCCACGTGTGTCACCGCACGGATGTCAGAATATAGCAGTTTTTCTGACACCAGGCCTTGTTTTTCACACAAATGTTTAGGATGGTGAATTTCTACAGGTGAATTTCTAGGGAGAAGGGGATCCCAACTACTCCTTTGCAGATTCCAAGGTGCTTCCAGGAGGGCTCATCCCAAACCCCTCCAACCTCCCCAGACACTGCTGACCACCACTGCAGAGGGAGCAGATTTCCACACTGGCAGCAAAAAATAAATCTGTGGCTGCAAGGGCTGTAAACCCCCATCCATGGGATGTGCCACCCTCCCCTCCCACTATTCTCAGGGCTCTGTCCTATTAACTCCCTGAAACATGGGGCTGAGGAAGGAAATATATCGGGTGAGACACAGAAATCACCTGCCAGGGGAATTGTGCTTCTCTCTGCCATTTACACTTTCTCAGCTTCTCCTGCATGCCCTCCTCCCACTTCTGCTTGGCTTCCTGATTCCAGCCATGGATGCTGGGAGCTGGCCACTCTAGCACGCAATTGTTGGGTTGCAGAACTCATAAGAGAATTAAGTCCATAATTCTCTGTTAACAAAATGAGTGTTTTTCGAGTTCACATTTACTTTGGTGCTTTCTTGCCTTTTAGATAACAAAAAAGAAAGCCTGATTAAAAGAAAAGGTCAAGTTCCAATCTTCACACGAATCTTCGCAACTGAGTGAAATAATCATAAATCCACAAGAAAACAAAGAAAGGAAACACTGAAACCATCTGCTCCTGGGGGAGGTAGAGGAAGGAAATTCTATTTTGAACAATGTATGTAAGACCTGCACCATTCAATGAGATAACATGTAATTCCTGGATCCCTGGAGCTCCTTGGAAAGGCTTTATTGAGAAACCTTTCTCTATTGCTTAAAATGTCACAATACTTATAAAAATAAAAGTGGTGTTACTTTCCATTGTCCTTAAGCTCAAAAAGTACAAAAACTTTCAGCGTTTACAAAAATCATAAGTAACCCAGCCTGCCATAATTCAGTAGAACTGTTTTTCTGGCAAAAGAAAATTCTTTTAATTGTGTTGGCAATGTAAAGCACAATGTAAAGGAATGAAAATTACACCAGTAACAATCAGTGACCATTATTATATGTAACTTCACCCTGCTTTGATAGGAAAGGTTCCTGATTTGATATTATTAAAATAATATTAACTCTCCCTGCCTGGGTGTATTTCACACTTCACACACATTTACTGGAGAGTCTGAGCACCTCATAAAGTCATTTATAATTTAAATTCTCTGTGAGACACAAAAACTCTCTTAACCCCATTCCCACTGAGAGGACTGAAGGACGTGGAGAATAATTCACTTTCCAATTTCACACCCAAAATTGTTTCCCAGAGAAGGTGCAGAAGAGCCAAGCAGAAGCCTCAGGTTGATTTCAGGCTCACTGACCACCCTTTCTCACAGACCTGCCACTGAGATTATGAAAATTTGAAATATACTTCAAAATGTACTCTTGGCTTTTCAGAATTCTTATACAAGGCTGGCATGAAAGAATATGAATTAGGAGAGTTCCTTTCTCCTATTTCTTACTCCTTTGGATATTTTAATGTGAATTCATTTCACAGTACAGCAATATTTTGAGGATCATAATAAAGTGTTTGAACAGGTGTCACCTGTTCATTGATGTTTCTGAGATGAAATTATGCTTCAGTATTTCAGCAAAGAGGCTTTGCAATAAGAGGTTTTATAATAGGGCCTTGTTTCCTGTTTATGCCTTAAATGTGTCTTCTCAGCTCCCCAGTTTTAGCTGAGCTCCAGATCCATGTCTAAAGTAATCTTAGCACAGACAAACAGGAGGTTTTGACTGCAGTTGTAATTGAGGCAGGGATGGGGGAAGTAAATGTACATATACATATGAAAAGGGGTTAATAGCAAATATTCACCAAGGAGATCTAAGGAAAACAGAATTAGTGACAAATACTTGTGGAACAGAATAAAGGCTCTTAGGGCTTCTCAAACTCAGACTCACACAAACAATATTTCTCATTGCCATGGAACAATAGAGACAAACCTTTGGGATGTAATCCTTTCCTTTGCCCTCTCTGATAACTTATTCAGCATGATGGGGTGATCTGTCTTCTCCTTTCCTGAGTAATATTCACACCACAGCCACATTCTGTTCTGCAGGATGATCTGTGAGCACTGCTTGTCAAATGGCCATTCATTATTCACCAGCAGTGCTGCAGAATGGGAACCCCACCTCTCCTCACCCTCAATTAGTCTTTACCTGCAAAGCTTTGACAGACATGGGCCTTGTTCTATGGACAAAAAGTTGTATTTAATCTCCAGATTTACAGCATTTGACAAATTCTCTCCCTCAAAATTCTGCTCAAAATAGACTTGGAACCATTTCTCCTGCAGAATTTTTAGCTTTCACTGAACTGAAAGTCAGGGAGTTGTCCTGCTTCACTGTCTGCCTGTGGATGTGACATGTTAGGATCACCTGGTGTCACCTGCTGTAGGACAGGGATAAAAAATATTACCCATTTGCTCCTTGTAAACCCAATATAAAAACATACCAAACAGCTAATGGTAAAACACTCTGGAATAAAACCAAATACTATGGCTGAAAATATATGAGAAGTCAACATAACTCTCCTCCTACAGTCTTATTAAAGTTGTCTGTTATAGACAAGTGAAATGAGGGGATATAATTCCAGGAGTATAAATAGTCCTTCTGCTCTTACATCAATATTTTATGCTATTCATGGAGAATCAGTAAGGTATTATTAATTGCTTCTAGCAACACAGGTAAATTAAAGGCTGAGCTATTAACAACATTAAAACTTAAATATTAATTCCGAGAAGCCACAAAATGTACTAATGTCAGAGCTGAAAGTGGAAATGTTAAAAAAAGAAAGGAGGTGTTGGCTTGTTTAGAAGCAAGGGCTGCGCTGTGGTTTCAGGCACAGCCTTGAACAAAAGCCACCTTGTAAACGGCAGCAGCCCAGAAATAGCTTTGGGACACAGCGAGCCCCAGGCAAGCTCTCCACTAAAAAGTCCTGGCAGAGCTGGGTAATGAAGTGTGGCTGTGCCCAGGGTACCTGAGCTCCCTGCACAGAGCTGCTCCTGCTGCAGGGACAGAGCCAGGTCTGCCTGAGAGCTGAGCCAGCAGCTCCCTGCCACACAGGGCACAGCCCAGGCACTGCCTGCGATGCACTCCTGGCTCCAAACGTGGCCAAACAAGTGGCAAAGGGGATGGACTGGTTTATATCCTTTCGTATCACCAGCAAAACCACAGAATCACAGACTGGTTTGGGTTGGAGGCACCTCAAAGCCCATCCAGTGCCACCTCTGCCATGGCAGGGACAATTCCACTGTCCCTGGGCACTCCAAGCCCTGTCCAGCCTGGCCTGGGACACTGCCAGGGATCCAGGGGCAGCCACAGTGTGACTGCGTCACAGGGGGGTCTTAGGATGAGGGAAGACATGAGGATCTGACTCCGTGTTTCAGAAGGCTCATTTATCATTTTATGATATTTATATTAAAACTATACTAAATGAATGGAAGAAAGGATTTCATCAGAAGGCTGGCTAAGAATAGAAAAGAAGGAACGATAACAAAATCTTGTGTCTGGGACAAAGAGTCTGAGCCAGCTGACTGCGATTGGCCATGAATTAGAAACAGCCACATGAGACCAATCCCAGATGCACCTGTTGCATTCCACAGCAGCAGATAACCATTGGTTACATTTTGTTCCTGAGGCCTCCCAGCTTCTCAGGAGGAAAAATACTAAGCAAAGGATTTTTCATAAAAGATGTCTGTGACACCACAGCTTCTCTGGGCACCTGTGCCAGAGCCTCCCCTTCCAGCTCAGACTCCTGGGACTGCTTTTCCCCAGCCTTGTCCATATTTGTGGGTGAGTGAAGGGTGCACCCTCATATTTGGGTATCCCACACCTGGGTGCCAACATCCCTCTCTCAGTACCTCTGGGTTGTTCAGCTCTGACTTTAGCTCACCGTGCCTGGGAGCTGTGGCACAGTTAATGTCACACAGCATTTTAGAGCCTGCTTGGAAATGGACTCACAAAGCCTGCAGGAAATGAAGCAGAACCAAAGTGATTCTCTTTGCTTTCCCAGTGACTCGCCCTGTGGCAGATACAGCACCACAACTCAGCAGGGCTGTGTGCAACAGATTTCAGTAATGATGAAAAACTGAAACAATTGGCAGATAAGAATTATTAAGTGGTTGCGTAGCTCTGTGACTCTCCTATAGTGTCTGCCACAGCTACAGCACATTTTTAAAAAACAGTCTTAGGTAGAATTAATTGCCTTTAAGTTTATTAATTACCTTTATACTTGAAACAGTTGAACAGCTGATGACATAGCAATATGTTCATGGCATGGCTAAAACTTCTGTGTTTTTACAGAACAGAGGCCAATGTGCACATTTGATTTTATTATTATATATAATCTAATATCTAATTAATGTTTGAGATAAAACCATTTGCCTCTTCAAAATGAGCACCAGCATCACTTCCTGTCTAGGCCAGATTTTCCCATCTCCCCTTAGGATAAATAGGTTTACTCTGAAAATGAGCTTTTTTCCCCTATACAAACCCTGAACCACAAAAGATAGTAAATATGATTATGGAAAATTTGGCCAGCTTTATGAAACAAGCAAACAAAAAGTAGACGTGTTGGGAAAAAGGGTTGAAGTCAACACATCCTCCCAACATTCCCCTTCCCTCCAAGCAGCGCAGTCTCACCCCAGGCTGCCCTGGTGGTCAGACCAGAGTTACCCAATGAAGAGTCCAGCCACAAAAACAATGCATGAACTGAACAGCCACAGGCGTTCCATCTACACAAGAATAGTGGGTCATTAAAAAAAAAAAATAATAATAACACAGGAGCAATGGAAAGCTCACCCTGTGTGCACACATTTAAGTTCAAATGAATATTTCATTTAATAGTAAATATTTAGTTTTAGCAACTGATGGATTTCTGATTTTTATTAGTATGCAAACAAATTTTGACTCATACAGAGTAAATACATTTTTTTCCCCCTATAGATTAAATGAAGTTTTATTTTTGTAGAGGAGGAGATATGTGTTGATATTATTCATGGATGCATGCACACAGGGGGACAAACCACAAGAATATAAGCACTGAGCCAGATGCCAGACACATGGATTTCATCACCTGAGCTTCAGCAGTGTTCCATGAACATTATTTAAAATAAGAAGACATGCTTGATGGTTGCCTCAAAAGCATTCCAGAAGAAAAGACAAATAAACTTGTGCTGCATGGAGAGATTTGTGCAGCCTCTTCTGGGTTTCTGCATATCCACATCTCTGAGAGCAGCTGATCAAAGTTAATGATAGATTAATCATGTGCTCTCTAAGATACATTTACGAGTGAAAAATGACTGGCCCTTCATTCCCAGCTACTCAAAATGAGCTATTGAGTTAAAATTCCAGCAAAGCAACCTCTACAGCAGCAACCAAGGTGAGATATATCAAAGCAGGTAAAAAAGACAAGGGGAAAAAAAAAAACATTTGATGCCTGTCCAAAGTAAATAAAAACCAAAGGCCTACTGTGACAAGGGGAAAAATAAATCAGATTGACACCTTATAGTGGAGTACAATTTTCTTGTAATATGTCTGTTTAAGCTAAGGCTATGACAAACCTGAAATGTTTATATGAAATCATGCAACTGTCACCAAGCTGTTCATTTTGATGGAAAGAACACGCAATGCCTTTCAGTCTAATATTTTCTAAACAGACTCTTTCCATTTTTCAACTTGCCCCTTTTTTCCACTGCCAAAGTTCTCATCAGACTGCAACAGAATTTTTTAAAAAGCTGTCAATTTTAATTGCAGAACTCTTTCACCCTTTTTTTTTTTTTTTGTAATCCCTTGATTTTTTTTCCTAATGAAGCAATTAGTCCCTGCTGAGGTCAGTTAGAGCTGCTTGCAGAGAGTTTTCTACCACGTTCTGAAGCAGGTACAGAGAGAGGGTCATTGCCAGATAAAATGATGTTGAAATAAACATTTTTTCATGCTGGCGCCAGAGGAATCACTGTGCACAACAAGCAAAGACCCTGCACCTCCAGTAGCTTTTATAAAGTTCCTTTTCAACCTCCTTAATCACAGAGAAGCAATTAGGCACACTTGCTTGTCCACTGTCATTTCTCAGTATACCTCAAAATCCTGTTTGTACTCAAAACCAGGTTTGGTTTAGACAACCAAAGTCGTCTAAATCAACTAAAGTCATTAAAATTACTTTCTAATCCCCCTGTTTATTTTTTTTTTCCCAAATATATTATGCCACACTAAAACAAAAGATGCTGCAGAAAAGCATCTTTTCAAAGAGAAATGTAAAACCACCAGAACCGTGTTGGATAAGGGAAAAAATTATTTGGAAACTTTAAGTAATTAATTGCTTGAGGTTAATTTATACCATTTGCAACAATGCAGAAATCAATTATGATGCATAATCTTTACCAAGGTCTGTAGATTTTACAGGAGAGTAAGCAGGACGGAGAAAACTATTAATGACAGATCTTACACAAGAAACTCTGATTAACTGGTTCCATTTGCTGCATCTCAATAGTGAAGTCGTAGGAAATATTTTAGTATTGACTGCAGAGACAGAAATGCTCAA
>VZSU01000831.1:735844-749230 GCA_013398715.1 Nesospiza acunhae | reverse complement strand
TGCTGAACAAAGGGGACTAGAATTTATTGGTTTAAAACATTCTATCTGCTTTTTCCATCCTGTAGTGTTACTGTCTCCCATCTAAACACTGAGCAAAGAAAACAAGATTTTTCTCCCTTCTATTTTGATTCATTCCAGGACACTGACAATCAATTAATTCCAGATAAAAGACCAAAGAACTGGTTGCACTATGCAGGTACCAGTTACTAGACTGATGAAAAGCCAGACCTATTGCTTCAAAGGAAACAAAAAATATTGAAACCAAAGGTGAACTGCACTTATTTGTCCTTGGCTACAGAATGAAACCAGAAAAGGTCATAAACATGTGATGGTATTTGCCTACAGTACACTGGATTTTGAGCACTGGCCTTAAAGAAGGCTTAAGTCACATGGCTGAAAGTATCAGACCACAAGTTTCTTGCAGCACAGCCTTGGTGCTCCACACTGACAAGATAAAATAGTATTTGGGAGCAGTTTGAGATGGATTTATCATTATAACAATGCAGGTCAACATTATGATTGTCTTATCTGATTTACAAATAGGAATGCAGTGTGGATGTAGGCTTTGAGACAGGGCTTTGCCATGCAGCTCCTTTGGGCAAAGGATGGAAAGAAAATGCTGAAAAATGTTTATCATACTTCAGTATTATAAGTATAATATTTTTATAAAATAGCTGTTGTTGTTATTATTTTTATAAAATAGCTGTTATTGTTATTATTTTTATAAAATAGCTGAAACACGTTAGAAGTCTTGCACTGTGGTTTGATTTTGCTGTAGGTAGAGCACATCACTTCATTGGGAATCTGGCAACTCAATAAAGTATTTACCCAGCCAATACTTACATTACTGCTACAATAAGCAAAAAATACTGAACAACCAGAACAACCCTGTCAAAAGCAAAGTGTGAGTACTGGCTGGTTCTGAGCACACACCACAAGGAAAAGATTTACTCTGCACCATGCGTAAACCCAACATTTCAAACAACCTTCCTGACTGATGTGAAGGACCAGGGTGAGAGTGTTGGACAGCGCTGGAGAAGCAGCCCAGAGCTGCAGAGCAGAGCAAGGAGCTGCAGTTTCCTCACCACATTCCCCACAAACATTCCTGCAGTTTTCTGTAAGAGCTGCCACCCTTTTACCCAGCACATCCTCCTGGGGAGCACCCAAAGGCTTGGAGTGAAATTCTCTCTGACTCCAAGCAGGGTCTGTGCATCCCAGTGAAGGATCACCCTGACAAATTATTGATTAATACCTAGCAGACACTCTATAAATGAGGTGTAATTCATCAGGACACAGTGACAGAGCCTTTGCTTTCTTAAAGCTTATCTTCTATTCACTCTTCTAACTTGCTTTTGGCTAAAGCAATTTCTTGAGTTCATCTTCAGCCAAGTGTCATCTGTTCTCTCCCATAATCGTTACCCTTCTCGCTAATTAGTAAGGTTTAGCTTCCTCCTGTTACACACTTAATTAACTTCTCCACCTTTGGAAAAGCAATTTCCCCTGAACGAATTACTATCATGACTGTTTCATACAATGAACTAGTTCTAAGTATAGTCTCCAAATGAAGCAACGCTGCTCAGACAGGCACTGAAAGGTGCAGAGGACTTTCTGAAAGTGAGCTGGCTCCACAGGGATGGCAGAGATAACCATGGTGAGGAAAACTCAATAGGAAAACACTTCTTCACTGTGCCACCATCAGGAGAAACAGGCTGAGCAAAGAAAGAGATGAATAATCGCTATTGTGTGTGGCAAATGCTATTCTCTAACATTCATACAGGCCCTTCCTGTACTTTTAATGGCTTTGGCTGCTCAATAACAGTGAGGGTAGCTGAGCTCAAAGCTCCATTTGTCACCTGCTCCCTTTGTGCTGAAAGGCTGGACTTGATAGCAGGGCACAAAAATATGAGGTGGCAACACAGCAATAGATAGAGATAAATCAAATAGTCACAGCTTAAATGAATGGCAAATCACTGGTACAGAGCAGAGTATCAGCCCCTGATTTCCTCCCCCTCCAGGACACACTGCCTATCAGGACTTTCCTTCTCATGGAATTTAGTACAAATAGCAAGTTAAGTCTTCCTATCAGTCATCTCTTATTAAAGTGAACCGGAGCAAAATCAAGCATGTTCTATTGGTACAAATTCAAACAATGGTTTATGGCCTCACAATGTCTGGCCTAGATTCTCTGTGATATGTTCAAACCTCTACTTAAATGAAAAAAAAACAGACATACATTGATATGAGTTTCCTGTGTGGGACTATGCCCAGTTTCCCTGTCTCATTGCTGGCACCAAAAGCAGGAAGCCACTAAAATCAGAAGATGTCCAGATCATAATAAATGCCATCCCTGCAATCAGATGTCCAGACCATAATAAATGCCATCCCTGAAATCAGAGGATGTCCAGACCATAATAAATGCCATCCCTGCAATCAGAGGATGTCCAGACCATAAATGCAATGACCTCAATATCAGCTGGTCAGAAGGACACCACATGTCCCTCCTCCCTGTCAGTCGTGCTGTAAGGAAAGCCCTCATGAAAAAGACAGAGATTTTAAATACTGGGTCTATTTGGAGGAATTCACACAGACAAATCTTTGACTTTTCCTTCATCCCAGCCAGGAGTGTGGATTTGGTTTGTGTCACACACCTCCATCACCTGCCTGGGGCCCATGTAATGCTCACAGTTTAGAGTAAAACATGATAAACCTGATATCCTAATAACAAGTATCTTCTCAACGGGAACTGGGAGCAAATAATGCATGCAAGACCTCCTCAGATGCACATTTTAGTTCATCATTATGTTTATTTTTCATTATTAGCACCTGTCATTCAGATGAGCTGGAAAACAATTGCTTCACAGAATTGAAATGCCCATTGTGAGGAGAGTATCAAAATGCTAAATGCCTGAAAGATTTTTTAAAATTTTACTACTAATTACCTGTTTTTTACTTTGTTTTCTTCCAATTTGACATTTCTGGCCTGTTAAATTGCTCCAATATCCATTGTCCTCTGGCCATTTGTGAAAAACAAGGTGTGGAGTGAGTGATGCACACAGACACGAGGTATAAATGCAGGTGGTACTTACACAAGCCACATACAGAGTGTAATTACAACAGAAGTTACAAAAACAGGGATTATTTCACTCTCCTCATGGTCCTGCTGCCTCTTTTTCAAACGTTCTACCAAAGAAAAGAGACTCATCTAAGTGCCTCCTCCCTGCTTTCAGTCTGGGAAAATTGTTGTTATCTGTGACTTTGTCTACCCTCCTAATCTTCTCAAGAATCAAATAAGCTTTTCTTGGCTTTATGTAACAAAAGGAAGAGCAATGCAGCATTTTTCAGATGATGGAGTATTAAGATTTTCAATAATTGAGGACTGAAAATCTTCCAACATCAAAAGCAGAACCTGTTATTTATCATGATTGATTCATACAGGAACTAAGACATCTAAATCCCAAGGAGATGAACACTGCCTGGGGAGATCACATAAAACCCCTGGGGTTCATATATACCAAAATATTCCCATTTGGCTTCCAAATATTCCCAAATCTCTAATAGGTTTAAGCTGTGAGTGTGCTGTGGGATGTATCAAAAATATTCTTTCTAATCCCCCTGGTCACTGTCAGAGGCAGAATTCTGGGGCCATTCTCCTGCTCTTACTGGAGTTACACATCAAGATTTAGAGTCTTTACCTTGTAAATTGTTAGAATTAAAAATTAGGAGTCTTTTCAGTGGAAGTACACTGGTTCAGCAACTAATGGTGAATTTTATAGTTGCTAAAGAGCATAAATTTAAATTTAGGCTAACCATGCGCAGAAGCTTTATTAAACTGTGGAAAGAAGTATTCTCTGTATCATTTCCACCAGGAACCTGGGGAACAAGGGGCTGCAATTGGAGCTCCCTCTCCCACCTCCTACCTGCAGATTGAGGCTGTTTTTGGGTGGAAATCACATTTTATGGGGTAAGTGCACATCCAGAAAAGGAACTATGCATTTAAACTGCCCAATGTCTCCACAACATTTGTCCCTTTTCCCTTAAAAGCTGTTGGCTGATAAATGCTCTGTAACATCTCAGTGACACAAAGAACCCAAGACAGACAAGTCAAGGCACACATTCAGCTTTTCAGCCTCCATGGAACTGCAAATGCCACAAACCGAGATACCCATCAGAAAATGAGCTTGGAGGTTTCAGAAAGGGAATCACTGCCATGAACATCACGATGATAATTCCTGCAATTCCTTCCCCTGTGACACAGAACTCTGTGGGGATCTAACAGGGAAGAGGTTGGCTCAGGGAGAGTAGAAGATAACAGGAATATTTTGCAACGTACTGGTCAGGTTAGCTGCAAATAATTATATTCTAACTTTAATTAAGGCAACCAAAGTGTACAGCTCACAACAAATAGTAATTTTATACAAAACCTTTTATCTCTACAGACATTTCCTCCTGTTTGTGCTTTGGTTCATCCTTTACATTACTGGTTTTTTAAACCCTAGGCAGGCAGAAATCACCTTGGTAAAAAGCTAACCCTGACAGAGTTTTTCTTCCTGCAATGCCAGCGATTATATTGATAATTAACAACCCCCATATTTAGTAAAAATAAAGGTAAAAGGTTTGTTAAAGCAAATATAAAACAAAATTGATGAACACAAATGCCTTATTATTCTATTCTAGTTGTCTTTTATCCAGACACCATGAAGAAGGAAAGTAAAAGATCCCACATATGAAGAACACATTTCTTTAAAAAAATTGAGAATTCAAATAACTTTTTTTCCCCTTTTAATTAAAAAGATACATTAGGACACAAGCTAGAAATCTAAAGATTTAATTAATCACATTGAGTTTAGCTAATTTTAGCTTTTACAACTCACTTCAGGTCCCAGAGCGTCCCACAGCAAACAAGAGGACTTTAATAAGATCCATATGGATCCTGAGATGGCCACTGAAGTTGTTCCAGAATATTATCAGAGACACAGATGGGATTCCTAGAAGATGTTACAAAAGCCTTTCCTTCTGCAAACATCCCTCAGGGCATTTCCCAGCTGCAAAGATTATTCAATAAAATGTCAGCCAGAGCTGGTCAAGTAGCAAATGCCTGGATTTGGGAATGTCCCCCTCCCCATCCCAAACAAAAACATGAATTATGCTGTAGCTCATGAGGCCATGGCACTTGTTACTGGCAAGTATTCATAGCCACAGAGGAGATTTTCATGTATTCCAAAGGTTTACTGGGATCTCCCTCTGAGAACTGGCCCTGCACTGTTCCTCCTGTTTCTCATTGCAGGGTTTGATCCATTTCTCTCTCCAATCATTAAATACAAGCAGTGCAGGGCCATCGATTTGGGGGCAGCTGGATGGCACAGAAACAGATCCAATGGCAGGGAAACCTCCTCCCAGTGACAGAGAACCATTTAGCTGGTCAATATTTGGTAATTCTCTGTATATATCATAGCAAGCCAAAGAGCTCATTTGTCAAGATGCTGGAAAATTCTCCATTCAACATAAAATAAAAGAGTTATTTGTGAACAACTTGCTAAGAGCTCCTTCCTTAGCACCTACCAGAAAAGAAATAGACCTGAAAATTTAGATTCTCTTTTTGTATACTAAATTGCACAGCTGTAAGAATTTTTACAAATCATCTCCCAGAAAATGGTGAGAAAATTGTACCCAGTCAGGCACCACATATCAGAATTGGGGAAAAAAATTTATATATATAAATCCCCAAACAGATACCTACATGATTTGACTGAAAAATAGAGCACCTTCAAGTTTATTACATTTGTCTTTGAGGATTGTTATTTGTAGGTCCTCTCTTCTTTGCTGCATGACTGAACATTCAAGAGTGAGACCTTTAGACTCAAACATGACTTAACCTGATAAATTTCTAACTCAATTTACAGCAACGTCATGCATATGCTAAACCCCATCCAACATTAATATTTAATGAAGAAATAAACCTGCCACAAGAATAAATTTACAGCACATTTAGAGCACAGCATTTTAGAGGTGTCTGTCGAGAAGGTTTTGCTGTCGAGACAAGGTTTTAAACTGCCAATAGTTTAAAAGTAGTAATTTTTCATTGCATTTCATTCCTAAGCTCTGCTCCTTTTAAGAGACTCCAGGCTGTCAAGGTTAATTGAACCCTCAGGGCCCTCAGGATGACTGCACTCGTTGGGGCTCTGCTGGCTCCAGGCTCCCTGCTTCCTTTGCTCTAAATCTTGTCTCCAATGATCTTCTTCATAAATATCATTTCAACTTTAATCTCAACAATTGCAATCTGCTGATCTAATTCTCCGATTTAGCCCTGTGTCTATCTGGCCAGACTAAAAATCTCTGTCCTTCTGGCATCTCGTGATCATTTTAAAACGTCAAACCCAAATAAATAAGGAGCAGAGGAATTGACAGCTGGAATTTTCCTCCTGTCTGGACAATACAACCTCCACCTGTGAGTGACACACTCACCAAAACTCCACATCCAAACTTTGCCAGCAAACATCCCTCAGAGGTATTTCAGAGCTCCTGGCCCACCCATGACCAATGCCTAGTGACTTCCTTCTCCCATGTCCTTGTTTTGGGGGCAAATCAGCAAAATCCGTGCATTTTTAGGTCAGCATTGAAACCTCCCCAGTCCCAGGGGGATTTTTGCCCTGTTTGGAATCCTGTGGTCACAAAACTCACTGGTTTTACTAAAGCCAAGTGCTTTTATTCAGAGGTTGGAGAAGCATCAAGGCAAAAAGAGATAAGGAATAAACAAGCTCTGCTTGTACTTAGTCTCATCTAATTTTATGCTTCACTACAAACAAAATTAGCTACATTTCCCTGCTAAATTAGTCTAGCACCTCTAAACCAGCTTTAGTCTCCAAGCAAGTGCAGGTGCTTCAGTGTGTTTAGAGGACAGATTGTCCCTCAGGAAACCTGACTACAACAGAACTTTAGCTTTCCTTCTGAAAGAGAGCTTTCCAAAATTTAACTTACCAAGTTTTCTGTTGAAACTCTAGTAAATGAACAAATGTATATTAATCTTCCTTTTGCCATTCAGAAAGGAACAAATTCAGTATTTTCTATTTTGCAGAATAAATTCCAACAGCTGGTGAATTATGTCCCATGGCTTCTTTTTTCGGGGCTCAGGTATTCAGCCTCCAAAGGCAGGATGGTTGCTGATGCCCTTAAAAAGGTCACATTTGCTCTCAAATTAAAATTTTATATAAATAAATTCTACTTTAGAAAGAGTCATGGAAAGAACATTCTAGCTTGAGAACTGAGCTGGAAAGGGGGAAATAAAACCCTAGGCAGAATGATGAAGTCATCGGAGGCCTTTCCATGGACATAAGTGAGCTCAAGTGGGAGTCTAAAGCAGCAATCTCTACAACTTAAACTAACCACTCACAATCATTCCCGTGAAATCTAAATATTAAGTGCAGCTTCTAAATTCAGAAATAGTCAAGTGCCTTATCCAAATGTATGAAAAATCAGTGAAACTAACCCAAAGGAGAAACTTCCAACATCGCTTTCCTTGCCTTTACACATTTACCCTTTTCAGCAGTCTACAGAAGATTTTAATTTATGTGATATTTGAAACTCAGGTAATGTTGTGATTGATGGACTGGTGAAGTGATATAGTCACAGATTTGCCAGCTTGATAACCAAGTTAGGGGAAAAAGCACATACTAAGAATTGGTAAAACTTGCCAAAACTTGGTAATGAGTGCCAGGCTGAACTTTCATCTCTGTGGGCCCTGGTGGCTCAAGAACAGAAATTCAAATTAAACCCTTCCAGGCAAGCCAGCACATGGACCAGCAGCATCTTTGTGCCATTTTCTGCTTCAAATGGGAGATGCATGACCACCAGTGTGCTTTAATGTTTTTAATCATTACCTTCCTCAAGCTGCAGCATCCTTGCAGAAGCAATTGAGTCTCTGAGTTTTGTAGAAGAATAATTCTCAGAATAGGGATTGCCTTGGGCCCACTTTCCCCTCAGGCAGTCCTTGTCTCCCCAGGGATCAGCTATGTTTTGGAGATGTCACCACACAAAGCGCCCAAATTTCAGTATTTCCTCAGTTTTCTCAAATATTCATATAATTTTAATCTTTTTCTTGCACTGAGAACCATTCCAGCTAGTCCTGACAGAAATGTATTTCGCTTTACTTCAACTTCTCCTGATGAAAGCACTGCTCTCCTTTTCCCTGAGGAAGTAGTCACTGGAACTGAGCAGGATATTTATTTTAATGCAGGAAGGTATCAGCATATCTGTTTAGAAAGCAGTTTCTTCCACTCTGCTTTGTGTCAGGATGGGAATGCTAAACTGCATCTCAATTACTAAACCCCAATATGGAAGATTCATGCAGCCTCCTGCACCCAGAAAGGCTATAATAATTAACTCCTCAATAAAGCTGTAATTAATTATTGACAGTTTAATGTCCCTACTTTTAAATAACAGGCAGGAATTGCTGGCTGTCATCTCTCCTTCAGCACTGCCAGGTGCAGCGCAGGTGTTTTCAATCAGGTCACCCCAACTCCATCAGCCACTTACACCATCCCTCCATTCACACTGCAGCAGCATCTTCCCCTGCAGAATCCTGATGGATTCTTGACTTGAATAATTTATGTCTGCTTTATAATAGGAACTCATCATTTAGTAAAATGAGCCACTAAACAGACCCTAGGAGTGCAGCATCTCCAGCATTTCCCCCAGAAACGTGGTTCTCTGCTGCTGAGAAAAAGCCAGAACTGTGATATCCAATATTAAATTGTAGCCACTAAATTGGATGTTCATCTACACCCTCTTCTGAGCTTTTCTTCTACAGCCACTTTGTGTTTTGAGTCCATCTATTAATTTATAAGGTGTCTGCTGTTGTAGATAGCTGTTAAATAGTTAATGGGGATCTACTGCACTTTGTCCAGCAGCAGAACTGCAGCCTGCCTAATAAAACCCTCCTGCAGTAAGTAATGATTCTCTCTCCTTTCACACCTCTCACACTGAATTCACAGTTGTATAGTTAAATATTTCACAGTGTACAAAAGAAAAAGCCTGTATAGCCTCTCCATGTAAATTACTTTTATATCACAGGGCTTCAGAAAGTCTCCAAGCTGAATAGTCCTACCCAAGTATATATTTCAAATATATACGTTCAAATATTTAAAATAAAAAATAACTTCTCAACACCAAGGTACTGCTTTGGCTAAGCTGAAATGATCTTCCCTGAGCCCAGGTGCTGTTACTGCAGGTGTGCAGCCTCATGCCCAAGGAAAGCCTTGGACTGATCCGGCTTTAATTGGCACCTGGAAGTTTCCTCCAAGACAAATCTTGTATTGGGAAAAACTCCCGGTCATGGGCAGTGCAGAAAAAGCTCAATGTGAAAAGGTTTCTCCTACCGGTACAATGGCCAGCTCAGGGATTACTGAGACCAAACTTGATTACAAGAACAGTAATTTTGCAGCAAAGAGCCCAGGAGATCCAAAAGCCACAGGAGTAAAAGGTACAGGGCAGGCTCACCTTCCTGCCTGGCTGTGTAATGTCCCTTTCTGTCACCACAGAGCACATCGACCTCCCCTGCCTGACACCAAAACCACTGAAATCTACTTCAAACATTGTCAGAGAGGAGAAACGCAGATTTATAACTGGGATTCAATGAGTTTAAATTGTTTCCAAACTACTCCTGCAAGCAAAGTAGGTCAAAACCTACTTTTTTTTTTTTTCATAAACTACTTATTTTATTGCTTTTCTGTCATAAAATTTGAATTACCTTCAAAAGAATGCAGTTAGCACTTTAAGAAGAGCAGAAAAAATTTGTGAAAGCACAGACAATGAACTTTTAAGAATTTTTCATGACCCGTACATTACAGAAAAGTCATAAATGACCAAATATTTCATATGATTGAAAGGTCTTTGCACAGCTCAAAATTCATGAAGGAAAACTTAACAGAAATTTCATATCAAATTCAAAATTTCAAGTTTCAAATTGCAAATATTTGTTAACGCCCAAATGTTTTATTTCAGAAGTACTCATTCAGTGGATATCATGAGTGCGCATCTAATTTTAAGTTCCAGTTCCTGTGTGGAGCACTAGATGGCACATGCCCAACTTGGTGGACTGGTTTAATGCAGAAAAGATCTTTGCAAAGCCTCTTCTGCAGCTAAGGAGTACCAGGCAAGTTAAGACACTGCTTTGCAATCTGCTAATTATCTGTCTATTCAATTCCTTATTTAGCATAAATGGTTTCAAAACAGATATGAAAACAAGGATGCCCAAAACAAGGAAGAGCTCTTATTATTTAAATGCAGCTGGGGAAAAAAATTTATAGGGTGTCTCAAAGAGCTGCAATTTGTTTATAATTTCTGAGCCAGCTTTCTTGTCCTGATTGTGTATGTGTGCTTGAAGTACATTAAGTGGTTGAAATACAGAATGATTCACAAACTAACATTCTGCTTTATCTTTATTTTGGGAAATACATTTGATCTGTTGAAAGCCTTGGTTAGATGTAAGAGGCTATAGCGCTTTTTTTTTTTTTTATAGATATCTAATGAATATTCTGTTTTTCAAATGGAAGGCAAGGTAGGCAGGTGAAGGCTTTTATTTAGTCAGAGCTGGGGCTGGAGCAGATAAAAGCATTTGGGGCTGAGTATAACCCTGTTATCTCTGAGTAACCCTGATGTTCTTGCTTACCAAACAAGTCTTTAAAAATACAAGATACATTTTGTGATGAATGCCTAGTAACAGACAAACTCCTTTGAAATGAGGGCTTAATTTCTCATCTCCAGCTATTTTCCTCCAAATGTTTCTGGGTGATTCCAGAGATTGGCTCTGCCAGGGGGACAGGGACTGTCCATGACCCTCAGCCCCTAGAGCAGTGCAGTCTCCCATCCCCATCAGTATCCAGCACCAACAAGCCCTGAGCTTTTCCAGCAGCCCCAAACTTTGCTGTTCAGCACGGAGCTGGGACATGAACCTTCACCCAGCGTCACCAGGGCACGAACCTGCCCACGTGCTGAGCTGCAGGTGCCAAACCCCTCTCTGTCCCTGCAATCCAGCACCAGCAGAACTGCAGGGTGGGATTTCCACCTGCTCCATGCCCAGCTTGAGCCAGCTGCAGTGCCAAAACAACAACCACGCAGCGATCACACCGAAAAAATCTGATTTCAGGGCAGTTTGTGTGGCCAGCACACTGCATGCTGTGGTCACAAGCAGAAATATTGTTCCCTGTGCATGGCACAGCCCTGCTGGAAAAATGTGGTGGTGTAAATCTTTGGAGAAGCTGTTATAGATTCCTCAGAGGGCATATTGCTGAGATTTCTTTATTGAAGTCACAAGTTTCCTTTTGCTTGCACATATTCCCTAACGCTTCCTGAAGTTTGTCACCTTCGGGCTTTCAGTGAACTCTTATTAAAATGAATTTGGCATCTCGTGCCTTTGGTTTAATTCCTTTTATTTGTTCATGGGCATCTAGAAGAAAAGAGTGTGACATGGAAAAATAAAAAAAAAAAAAAGAAAAAAAAGAAGATAACAGGTTTTTTTGCAATCTACCCACTCATCCTCCCCCAAAATCTAATGTGCAACATCAGAGCAGCTTTTCAGTGCTTTGAGAACTGCCCATACCCTCTGAAATTGAAGAGGCTGCACTCAAAATAAAGTCAATTTCTGAGAAACTGAACCAGAATACAGCCTCTATCAGTATAAAATTAAAATGAACCATTTTTAAAGTTATTGCAATGTAAAACAGATTATAGAGGGTAGAGAAGGGTTCTCCAACTCATCATCCGTTGCATGGGCCAGACTAAGCCAAGGCTGAATTTTTTATGGCCATAAAGGAGCACTGCCCTTCTGCTTTGACCACTGGGGAACTACAACATCTGCATAGGTTGTCTGTGAGCTTTAGTCTATGAAATCAAATTATTCCCTTCTATTTTAGGGATGAAACAGAGAGGGAATCAAGCAGAGCCTGAGGAAGAGTTTTTGCCTATCTCATATTAACTAAAAGGGGCAAGGCAGAGGTGAGGCTCCCTCCTCTCACCCCTGGTACCTTTGGGAGCCCTGCCCTGCTGCAGGGGTGGCAGATGCGGTTTTGGGGTATCAGACACCGCTCAGCACTCGCAAACCTCACTCAGAAGGGTTTGCTGGCTCCTTCCACAGTCCCCTTGGAGCCACTTGAAACCCAGCCCAGTGCTGCTGGGAAGGATCCTGGGTGTGAGCCACACATGGCTGTGCTTCTTCTTCTGACTTCAGAAAATAAAATATCTCAAGTGGGACCAGGGGAGAGAAGTTCATAAAATAAAAAACATGAGGGGAAGCAAACTGCTGCAGCCGCACAAAGAGTTTGTGTGTGGCAGACAGAGGAGAGAACACAAAATGGTGAAATGGATGAAATGGACTTAGCAAAGCTTCTCTTCTTCTCAGGGAGCCCCCCTTAGGCCAAGCAGCCCCTGCTGTGATAAAAACCTGGCAAGAGCAAAGCCCTCAGTGTGGCCGTGCTTGTCCAGTAACAGGCACAAAGGAATTTGGATAGGCTGGGGTTGATCCCCTGAGCCTCAGACAGATCACCGGGCAGACAAACCCTGCCAGCTCCTCCTGGCTCTCAACACCAGAACGGGGGCCTGGATTCACCAGGAAATGCAGGGCAGCAAATTCTCTCCATCTTCACTTTGCCACCTACTGCCAGCTAAATATTTACCGGGCTAGAGGGCTCCAGGGAGCAGCAATCTAATCTTGTTACTCTCTCTCCAAACTATTTGTAAATCCAGCAAACTCCCCTCATTATCACACAGCTGCCAGCCTGAGAACACCCCTGGCAGAGGTCAAGGTTTGGATAGCAGCAGCACATTAAACATCAAACGTAAAATATATTAATTTTAAATGCAATTTGAGGCTGTTTTGAACTAATTCTTTGAGCAAGCTTGTTTCACAGAGGAAATTAATGAAAAGTTAAAGGCCAAAACAAAAAGCTACAGGAGAGACTCGCTATTTTCATTAATAAGTAAAATAAATACCCTGAAAAAGCCTTTCTTCATTTTTATTGCTCTCAGTGCTTTTTAAAAGGCTTCTCACCTGACACACAAAAGCTCCCGTCGCACTAAATGCTCAGAAAACATGTACTCATTTTGTGCAAACCTGCAGCATGACATATTTACATTCATGTTAGGGGATGTAAACAAAGGAAACTCAATTCCAGCAACATCAGATGCACAGTTAAATGCCAAGAAAAATTATTCCAAGAGAAATAACACATTAAAGAAATATAAAATCAGCATTTCAGTCGTGCAGATGATTCAGTCTACATTAGTTTGTTTTAAAATTCATATAATGGGTCCTGCCTCCATTATTTTCATGAGTCAGAAGAACAATCATGGAAAGAGGCAGGATTAGGAGGATGCAGAAGGAACTGCTTTCCAAAA
>VZSU01000831.1:658168-735804 GCA_013398715.1 Nesospiza acunhae | reverse complement strand
TTATGTCATCCACATCCCATGGAGTTCAGTTTTAATGGCACAATTTTATGTGGCACAATATAAAACCTACTGATATTATTTTTCTGGACTTTGCTGAGGAAATCGAGGTAATGAGGAGAGAGCCATAAAAAAGGTGTGGAGGAAATGGATGTCAGGAGATGTATTCATGACCATTATCAAGAGAAGTGCACATCATTTTGCTCCTGTGACTGAGCTACAAGTGAAATCCAATTTGCCCAGATTTCATTGTGTAAACCAGGTGAACAGAAAATAAATTTGTTCTAAAATAAATCAACTTTTCCATACTGGAGGAAAATCAAATTCCGAGCTGAAAATCAAGATTCAAAAAGCCTTTACAGAAATAATGAAAAACGGGCAGACATAATCAAAATAAAGCTTTGATTCATTTTGTTGCCACAGCTGTAAAGACATCTTTTAAAGCTGGTCCTCTTCTGCAGATGACAAAAAGGAAGGTGCCAGCCTTTGCATGCTACCAGCACCTTGTTTTTCCTTAAGTGTTTGTTGTGCCTTCCCCCCAGTGAATTATTTTATTAAGGTTAATTAGCTTTCTCCTAGAATTCTTCTCGAACACAAAACTATTGCATCTCAAACAAGTCAGGAAATATGCATCCAATTATTATTCCAAATGCAAGTCAGTGGAATATTCCAAATATCTTCCTTTTTCCTAGCTGACAGACTGGAATGTTTTAACCCTTTCCTGCAGCACTGCTCCAATGCCAGCCAGACACAATCTACGCAAGACAGAAATCCTGATTTCCAGAGTGACCAGACGGGCTCTGGCCTGCCTGAACAGGCCTCAAAAAGCTTCATTTGTAACTCAAAAAGCCACATTTTGTACAAAGAAATGTAAATCCCCATGGCCAGTATATTGCATTAAAAAAATAAATTGAAAGGTACAGAATTATTCCTTATTTAAACACAGGGACTCTGAGCAGAAACTCTTCTTGGGACCCAACACAGACTGGTCCCAGTGTAGGAACAACCAGAGCAGTCGTGGAACAAATGTTTTGAAGGACAGCTAAAACACAATATTCCCAAGATTAGAATTCAAGTTAATACCATTAATTGAAAGCATTAACCACTCAAAAAATATTGAATTTTAGCTTTAATCTCCTTTCTGGAGGATTATATTTTCTGTCTTAATAGAACAGCATGCAAAGTCCAACTTTTTGTCGGTGTTATTTCATAGAGCAAATTTTCTTTCTTCTAAAATTTTCCATATTTTTATCAGTGACATGCAGAAGTGTAAGAAGAATAGAACAAAAATTACTTGATGCAGTAGGGTTTTTTTGCTGCTCCTTTTCCTTAATATTGCTTAAAGTTCTACTCATATTTCCAGCTCCACACACCTTAAAATCAACAGGTACCATCAAACAAGCCAGGCAAAATAGTCTAGACTGCTCTCGGATACCAAAAGAGTTTTCACCTCACAACACATAAATTACAAATAAGCATAATCAGTTATTTGGCATAAAATGCAAATAATCTGTTCCATTACTGTAGAAGTATCTTAATCAAGACTCTAAAATTAATGCAATGATTCAGAAAACACATTACTGTTCAAACAAAAATATTAGGCATCTGTGTTTCCTAAATATGCTTTGCTAATTTATCAGCCAGAGGCTCATGGCACACAAATCTCCACATTTTGGTCTCTGCTTTGAAGCCACCCTCTCAATTTTCACAGGGCTGCAATTTCTCTGCTCCACTCTTAACTTGTCCTAATAAGACCCAAAGTGATGCACACAGCTTTCAACCAGCTCAGGAGTTGGTGCAAAGTTCATGTTTTTACAGACATAGCCCATGTCCTGGATTTTCCAGTGTCTTATAACACAATTTAAAGGAATATTGATACAAGCATTATTGTGATATGCATAATTTATACATCATTTATTTGGATGCTGCCCGATTTTCCTGCACGTCCAAGCCTTTCATACTCTGTGTTTGAATAGATGCATTCAGAACACTACTAAACTTTCATTAAGGAAAATAAATAAATTAATTCTAAATAAATTGGGGGCTCACTCAAAGAGTTCTGCTCTATGGGCACTCCCAGTGTCCAAATCCATTACAAAAATCAGCAGGTATGAAATGGTAATTTCAGTCTATTATTTTTTGAGCTCATGACATTAATAAAGGTATGTCAGTATGGTAGTTCTACTAAACAATAGAAGCATCCTTTGGCAAGACTGAAGCTCAAATACCAAGTTAATATTAAGTTAATTTGAATCTTTGCAAAGTTCCTCACAAATATTCTCGCTTGTTTTCTTTCATGCTTCTATTTACAGCAGGGTACAACCAAAAACTACATTATATAAATTTATATCTTTAGTCTTCATCACAGAAATGTATAGAAACTTGCAGGCTCTATGATAAACTTATCTGCAGTTTTCAGCTTTTCCCCAATCTTTTCTGGCCATTGAACAGTTTGGAAGAATGCTGATTGGGATTTGCATTTTATTTTAGCATAATGATATATTTGCTTTTAGAATTATCTATTGACAAGACACTCTGCCATAGCATCCCTGATCATGTAGTATCCTAAAAATGAAATGTGTAAAAGGATTCTCTGTACTTACAACCAATAGCAATTTAGTCATGGATTGGAGTTTTAATTGCTTTCTTTGAGTAATTTTCATCATATTGACAATTTGAGTTGTCTTAGTCTACTTATACTGTTCTGTAACAGAATTTTGTTCCTTATTGACACAAATACCCTATAGCAAATTTAGCCAGCCATTAGGTACATTTAGCCCTTACTCAAATTTAATGATCTAAAAATACACAAAGTCTTGAACCAGTAACTAAACAATAAACGCATCAGGGAAAATACCTCAGTACGGTGGGATTTATGTAATTGTTGTGATTTTTAAAGCAATCCAACCATGGCAGCATGGATTCCCATGATGGATAAAGAGGGAAATTAACACCCTGCTTGATTCAAACTCGTCCTTAGGCCTGCAGCACAGGAATGGATTGGAGTTCTCTGAGTCACCATGAAAACAGAAGGTGTGAGGCAGGTACAGCAAGGTCCCACTCCTCCCTGCTCACCGTGGACAGAGAAAGATCCTGGGGACCAAACTAACCTTGGAGTTTTCCCAGCACACTTTCTCTTTTATTACTGTCTTCAGAGGAAGTTTCTTTTAATGAATAACATTAAAAGAACAGTTATAGAAACAATCTGAGAAAACAAAAGCAAATGTAAATTTTCAGGGGACATCCTGCAGGTATGACAGAGATGATCTCCTTTGGGACGACTGTGGGAGAGATTTTGTCTCTGTGAAATTCTCAGTCCCTGCTGTGTGGAAAAAGGCAAATTTCCTAATTCCATCATTGTGTTTGCAAATACTTCCACATTTCACTCTCTGGATGATACGGGGGAGATTTTTACTGCTGGTGCTTGAGCCATCCTAAAGTGTCTCCAAAGCCACAAGTTAGAGCTGCTGGACATCCAGGCTTTACTGGGCCTGACTTTCTTAGCCTGCCGAGGAAACACACCAAGCAAATTGATGGGAATGGAATGGACAGCACAGAGAATATCCTGAGCTGGGAGGGACTCGCTGGGATCCCAAATTCCAGCTCCTGACCAGCCGAAGCCTCCACCAGGTGTCTGACAGCATTGTCCAAAAACTCCTTGAATTCTGGCAGGGGAGATACACAGAGGAGATACTCAAAAGAAAACTTAACCAGAAAGGGCATCATAACCTTCCTC
Organism: Nesospiza acunhae; assembly: GCA_013398715.1. NCBI lineage: Eukaryota > Metazoa > Chordata > Aves > Passeriformes > Thraupidae > Nesospiza > Nesospiza acunhae. The sequence goes on along the minus strand of VZSU01000831.1, from coordinate 732,071 downwards.
TGGATTAGAAAGGAGAGAAAATAATTCTGAAGTTAAGTATTTATTTACCTCTAATAACAAGGCAGCTAATCTTTTCAGATTAGCAGAACCTGTTTATAAACCTCCTCAGAACCAGGGAGCTTTGAGCTCCAGGCTTTGTTTGGGATATAACTCTGTGTACGATGAATTAATAATTCAACTTCCTAAACAAAGCCTCCACAGCATTCATCACTGCTCAGCAAACAAAACATTGGCTCACCAAGTCAGGGCATCCTGAAATGCAAATCACCAGGGGAGAATGAGCACAAGAAGGGAGGTGGCTGGAACTGTGCTGCCCAAGAGAGGAGACACAGCTGGATTCTTTATTTAAATTTATTTTGTTTTTATGTAAAGCACCCCAGCAAAGCTGGAAGGACTTGTAAAAGATAATCCATCTCAATGAGGCAACACTATGGAGCTCTGCTGAGTTACTGCATTTGGGACATTCTTCTGGATGTGTTCCTAGAGGGGATGCCTCAGGTTTTGACTTTTATATTTTTCACATTCTGTGCTGCTTTAGTGTGTAATTCTGAGCTTCATGTTAAAGGATGGTGAGCTCTGTGCACAGAGCAGGGAGACAAAACAATTCCTGCTCCAGCTGGGCACCAAGGACAAATGACCCAAATCTCAGCCCAGGAGCACAAACCCCGTGGGCTGCAGAGAGAAAAACAAGCAGGGTGGGACTGCAGGGGCTAAAGCTGGAATGGGACAATGAACTGCAAGGTGCAAATGGAGCAGAACTGATCCCAGTGACAGACCCCGTGCCCGGCCGTGCATTTTGGGGCCATTTTGGTTCATCTTGGGTGCAGCCCTGGCTGGGCTCTGGTGCTGCCCAAGGTGGGTCCATGGAGGAGATCCTTTGGATAAATCCCTGCTTTATTCTCTAACTCTGTCCAGCCTTTGTTCTAGGGCAGCCTGCACAAGGCATCAGTTCTCACAAAGACATATTCTGTAGGAATCTCAGCACTTTATTCCACGGACTCCCAAACATCAGATTTGTGTACAATTGCTCTCAGAGGAAAAAAACCCAACACATTCCCTTACACCTTATTTTTACAAACTGCTGAGAAAACCTATGGTTAACATATGGTTAACCAAATCTTCTGCTCTATTTTTTTGGGGGGATATTGACCAAGAGAAGATGTCCTTTGCTTTCCATAGGTGGTGACAGGGCACAAAATGAAGTGTCAGGAATTTGTAGCTGATATCATCCAGCACCTGAATATAATGAGATTGGAAAAGGAGATTGACACGCCAGGACAATGTGTTGTGGTAGTTTAATTAGTAAAGTACTTTTCCTGTGTGTGTGAGAAAGAACTGGAAGGAGCAATCAGGCAGGAATAGGTAATGCTCCACAAATAATGTGGGTCCAGGAATCATGAAATTTTATAAAAGATATTTTCTCAGAAAAATAATAAGTAGTCTGATGGGAGTCATTCTCTTAGCCTCAATATTCATAAAACAGCTTAGCCTCTGCTTTATTAAGTGTTTTATAAAAATATAAACACTTGCAGAAATCACAGCACTATATATTTATATATTTGTAAATAAAATTTAACCAAATTTTAGTCTTCTATACTTCATAAACATGGAGGGAAAATCTCTGCTTAGAGAACTAATTTACAATTCTTTAATTACATTTATGAAGCACATGGGATATTTTAAAATACTCAGACTATTTTTTTTTAAAGACATCTCTGGTAAGTGGCTGGGGTTATTAAATGCACAACTGTGAGCATTACAATTCAAGCAGAATAAAGTACAGCTCTCTTCATTTATGCTTTTAAAACACAAAGTAATGGAAGTTTTAGAATCTATTTAGATCTTTGGGTTTTTACAGGTTCAGTTTTTAATGTGTTACTATTTAATTGTGTGTAATAACATTTTTCTCTGGAATAAAACTGTATTTTGACTTCTGAGGCAATGTGGTGATCCATAAGGAGTTAAAGGATGGCTTTTATCTAAATTATGTTTTACCTTTTCCCTAATTTAAGTTTATCAAACAACAGTTGTTTAAACTCTGGTGGATACCAGCAGCCATGTGAGAATAGCTGGTGTTGTGTGATTCAGGCACCAAATTCCAGCTCCAACCTAGCAATCCACAGTGCCAGAAACTGGATTTGGAGGTTAAATTCCACCTCCCTGCTGATAACATTTCCTAATCGCTCATACTTTTCCTCATTAGATCATACTGACAAAAAGGACACGAGAATAAAAGCCTTTAGGACAGAAATTAGAAAAATACACAAGAAAATTATCATTTTATTTAACTTCTTTTTCCTCAGTGCTTTCCATTTTTCTGACTATTAATGAGTTTTTACCATTGTCAGCACGGCAATAATGTACAAATATTAATCCCTTCTACAAGTACATTTCTTGCTCATTTACAGAAATCTGCACTATGTACAAACACTAGGAGCAAACCTATTTCAGTTGAATGCATGTACAAAAAAAACCCCAACAATGTGAGTGTTCCTGACAATTTTTCTTTTCACCTCCTCAAAATGCATCAAAATTCAACTTTTCCTTCTCTCATGACAAGCCCTGCCACATTCCCCGTCCCCCCTGACACTCTGGCCATGAAGGGATCTCCTCATTTCTGCAGTCAGGTTTATCTAACCCAGATAAACAAACACCTGCCAGGAGTTAGCTCCTATCTGATAACAAATTCACAGTGATAAGGCTACAATCAATTCTCATCAAATCTCCCTCTGAGGTAGTTTTCAGAACCTGTGACACACCATCACAGAGTGCAGTCATGCTGACTTTGAAAACTTGGTTTAAACTGCTGTCCATTAAATTCTGATGATATTAAATATTCAGGCTTTTTAAATCTTCTATTTAAATATAAATTGTTTTCTCAGACAGGCACAGGATCCTCTACACCAGAGAAATATTCTCTACAATTATTTTCTGAACTTTATCGGGAAAAAGAATAAACCCATGATTTTTTTTTCAGATCACCGAATACCCAGAGTTGGAAGAGACCCACAAGAACCATCAAAATCCAACTCCCATCCTGCACAGGACCCCCCAAGGATCCCACCCTCTGCCTGACAACATTGTCCAAGCACTTCCTAATTTTGGACAGGCTTGGAGCTGTGACCACTTCCCTGGGGAACCTGTTCCTGACGAGGCAGATGGACCTAAATACCACAATACCTGGAGTTTCTGCAGGTCTGTGCTCTCACAGAGCCTTTCATGACTTTTGTGGTGGAGGAAAGCCAAGCAGCCCGGCTGGGTTCCTTCAGCACTGAAAGAGATTGCCAAGTTTTTCCAGCGCCTTCCCAGCCAGGTTTGCTGCTGGGGGTTCCTCCTGGTGTATTCCATGGCTCTCCCACATGTGCGAGGATCTTTGTGGCTTCATGGACACTTCAGGGTGTCCCGAAAAGCTGCCCCAAAGCCTTTCTCAAAATCCAGGGATGCAATTATCCTGTGACAATGCCACTGTGATATCCCTGTGATCCTCCCCTACTGAACATTTTCTGGGTAGGACACTAAGCACCAACCAGGAGAAATTCAAGCTTGAAAGATGCTTTAAGTGCAGTCAGTTAATTTGGAATTATTTAGGAGACACTTAGAGGGGAAGAGACAGCTGCTCACACCAGAACCCAGGATGAAATTCTTGGTCTGTTACAGCGCTTCCCCAATACTCAGCAAAAAAAAAACATCAACAAAGGTCCAGCAATAGAAATAAAATCTGCATATGATTTATACCTAAATTGAAAAGCACAACAGGTTTTGAAATTCCCGTATGTATGTAATGTCTTATTTATTAAAGGATAACAAAACTTATACTACACAATTTAGAACTAATTTATATTTCAGTGACAGAGGTTTGATTAAGAGATACCACTGATACTAAAGCACTAGGAGCAGCTTCTGGTTCAGCTATAAAGCAATTTACAGACATAATTTTATGTCAGACAAGGAGAGGCCTTTCCTTAGAAGAAGATGCTGCAATTATTAATTGTAGGGGCAATTCTGTATTTCTTGTAGGCAGGGTAGCCACTCAGCACATAAAGAAAAACGCAAATTTTCTGCCCTGCTTGGCTATTCAGTCTGCTACAAGGAGAGGAGTTCATGAACAAGTGGTTTCATTTGGCAGCACACCATTTTTTCTGACTCAGCACAAAAGCTGAACTATTTTACTCAAATGAAAAACTTTAGAAAGCTCTAAAAATAGCCCCCACCTTTTGTAAACAGAACACTGTTGGCATTTTAGTCTATGATAGTAGGGTTGGAAAGAACTCATTTTCTGAGTTTAAATCCACAGTTATTAAGAAAGAATCTAATCTGTAACCTTACCTGTGATACCTCCAGGTATAAAGCAGGTTCCTCTCATCACCAAGCAGTTTCTGATGGGATAAAACAGACACAAAGGTCCAAGTCAGACTTCCTCTTCCTCCAGTGCCCTCAAGCACCCAGAAGCTGTTTAAAAAGCTCTCACCTGCAACACCTAAATTGGCAAAAGAGTTGTTGTTGTTAAGAGGAAACACGTGTTCCTTCAGCTGACCTCAGGGAAATTCCCAACAGGATGGGAACATAATCCACTGGTGATGTAAAATTCTGTTACAAAGCCTGTTGAGAATACAGTGTGGAAGATGAAATGTGCATATTACTTAGGACAAAAGTAAAGAGAAATGAGGACCTCCAGAGTAGGCAGGGAAGACAATAAATCCTATGAAACCCATCAATCACAGGCACCCCGCTCCTGTGGAGGTCAATGTTGGTGCTGTGTCCATTTCTGTGGCAATCCTCAGGACTGGGTCACATTTCAAACTTCACAGTGTGGGACCTTCCTGAAAAAATTTCACTCGCTATTTGAATTAAATAATGGTTCTAAGTCATTCACTTGGTTATTCCTTATACACTATACTGATGAATAAACAGGAATCTAATGGTTTACTTATCAAGAAGACAATGGTCTAATTGTTTAAAGACCTAAATTGTCCAAAGACCTCAAGAAACCTAAATGCCTTTCACATTCTCATTCCAGAAATGCTAAAGAAACACATACTGTTTTACAATCTTAGTGTAATACATTGATTTCTAAAATAAAGCTGGATAAAAAATAGGGATATCCCAGAACAAAAGAAACAGAGTTATTAAAAGTTCCCATTTGTGTAATTGCTCACAAAAATCTCCAGTTTGGGAGCAATTTTCTGTGTGCTCTCAGGAACAGGGAGCAGATTTGCCAATAAATCTGAAATCAAGACAGAATTATAAATTTCATGAGCCAGATTCTCTTCAGTCATGGAAAAGATATTAATTCTGACAAATACCCAGTAAAATGTTGTGTTTCAGTTGACTAGAGTAAATAAATTATCTGGACCAGAATATCCACCTTGTTTCTCGACAGCAGGGAACAATAATCTACCAAGAGTAATGAAATCTGTTCTCTCTGCAAAACATGCACCCATTTCCCATTTGAATTAATGGAACATATTTGGTCACATAAAAGTAAAAATTGTAATCCCAAGCAGTACATCAGAAAGAAAATACAATTTTATCTGTGGCTTCAATCTGCATCCACAATGAACAGCAATACCTTAGGCCCTTATTCTGTTCTAAATTAAAATCTCTGCGTATGTGATTGTGAGTTAAAATTAGAATTGCTTTATGGAGGAGAATCTTGGCTTCCTGACTTTGCTGCTTCACAGGTAATCTGATCCAGCAGCCTTCAGGAGAGGGCAGAGTCAGCAGTGCCCAGCTCACCCAGCACAATTCTGGCCAAAATCACTGAGATTTCTCTGCCAGCTCCTTCACCCTCACTCCTGCTTGCTGCTGCCTCTCCCAAAGCCTCCTGCCCTTGGTACTGCCTGAAAATCTGCACTGCTCCAGTTTATAAAGAAGGGAAGGTTTGGGAAGAGAAGAGAAGAGGAGAGGAGAGGAGAGGAGAGGAGAGGAGAGGAGAGAAGAGAAGAGAAGAGAAGAGAAGAGAAGAGAAGAGAAGAGAAGAGAAGAGAAGAGAAGAGAAGAGAAGAGAAGAGAAGAGAAGAGAAGAGAAGAGAAGAGAAGAGAAGAGAAGAGAAGAGAAGAGAAGAGAAGAGAAGAGAAGAGAAGAGAAGAGAAGAGAAGAGAAGAGAAAAGAGGGCATGGACTGGCAGCATGAAGGCAGGGACGATGTGCCAGCTCTCTGGAGCTGCCCTGGCCCTGCAGCTGTCATTGGGGGGGCACAGGACCTGCAGGTGCAGCAGCTCTGGGGCAGCACTGCCCCTCTCCCTGCCAGGGAAACCACCCCAGATCTGTGATCTCTCTGCTCCTGTGTCTGGCATCATTTGTGTTTTCATTCATTCCAGGGGATGGAATCTGTGGGGTTCTTATGGGATGGAGAGTTCAGGACTCCACTCTCCACAATGCCACCTGGAGAAGTTCCTTTATGAAAAGGAAATTGTGTTCTAAAACACAGTGAAAATTCTAAAATAATTTTTTTTTTTTTTTTTTTTTTTTTTTTGACTCCCGGCTTTCCCTTCCAGAAAATAACTTGTTTGGATTTCTGGTGTCTACCTTTGATATCATGGAATGCCAAGCAATAAAGCTGTGCCCTTATCAAATGCAGGGAATAAAAAGTAAGGTGCGCAAATAAATCCTCTTACCTAAGTTAGCAGCACAGAGATGGAGGATTTCTGCTTCAAAAACAAAACCCAAGCCAATGAATTGTTAATCCAAAGCAAAATACTCGTGGTTGTCAGCTGTGTTCTCTGAAATGTTCCAAACAGACTTTGAAAGAGTTATAATGAATTAAGGCACACCTGACACAAATACTTTATGTTTGGGTTTTTATTTCAAATAACAAAATATACTCTGGGGTTTTTTTTCAGATCTTGAATTGTCTCAGTTTTGATATAAATGATTTGAACTTGTTCATAAATAAGAAAATTTTCAGAACTGATGCATTCATTGAAAAAAAAAAACTTATATTTTTTCCAGAGGTAATGAGATTGTGCTGTTATTATTTTCCTTTTTTTTTTTTTTTTTTTTTTTCAGAACACAGAGCAAAGATATACAAGAATATACAAACTCCCAACATTTGGTGTGAGTAGTATAGTGAAGCAATCCTAATGGAAATGATGCCTTTCTTGCTTAAAGATTCCCAGGAGAAGTATTAGAAGGAAAATTCTCACCCTGGAATGGAACAAATCAGCCTAACTCCAGGCTAGATAGAACAATTTTGAGTGGTGTATGATACATAAGCCTAATTAGGTTTTGGGAAAGACAAACTGCAACAGCACTCCAAAATAATAAGGAAAAATACAATTTATTGTCAATTTATCCCTAGGAAACCTGGTGACAGAAACACATCTAACACAATACTGCTATTTGTATATGCCATGATTATAAGCTTTAAAGTTTTCATGCTGCTGCAACCTTTTTGTTTGTTACCTGAGTTACCCAGAGGAATTAGGGAATTATTCAGCGATCTGAAAGATTGATACAGAGTTTTTCAGCTGAGTTTCTGAACTGAGGAAGGAGAATTTGCTAAATCTTGTTAAAATTGAACACAGCCGTGAACATCCTGAAATGCCAACAGTTAGTTTGCAATATTTCTGTTTTCAAGCCTCCCCAGAGGAAAATGTAGTTGCAACTTTTAATATCTCAGAGAATCCTTGTTTCCATTTTTCTAATTTCTCTGGAGCGGGGGGTCTTATGCAATGGGATAATTGGGATTATTTCAGACTAGAACAACATTGACAGTGGAAATGAGAAGTAATTATTCAGATGGACAGAAGTACTGATAAGGTCATAAAAGATGGAAATTATGGGGAGTGACTTGAGAAATTCCACTATAATTGGCCAATCCATGTTCTACCAGTGTTTAAAACTGTGAATTTGTTTTTAAGAGTAAATGTAACTTAAGTTAACAAATGTTGTTTGAAGTAAGGCTGAGGCCAGCGATTTTCCAGTGACCTTTTGGCTCTCCTGGAAAGCTTTGCCAACTCATTCAGTTGCAAAGTGAGAAGGCAGAGTGGTTTCAAAACAATTATAAAAGCTGCCAATAAATTTCATTCAACTCTTCTGACTTAAACACAAGGTCAGCAAGGAGAAAAAAAAGAGTCATTTTGAAGTCCATTACACCAGTTTTCCATTTAAGGGGCTTTAAACCAAAAAACAAACTTTGAATTAATGTGAGAAATTTGAGATCTCCCCAAAAGGTTTCAATTTTGAAGGATTTTTTCTTTCTACTGCAATGCAGATCTTCTAAAGGAGTCTAGAATTGTGTACCCACATTTCAATATCATTATTATCATTATTGCTATTACTGTGGAATTGTTCATTTCAAGTGATCACTTCTGCTTTTCTGTGCCCTTGATGTTGTCCATGGCCAGGAGATGAACTTGCAGCTCCTCTGCTGATCCCAACCCTCTCCTCGTGCCCTGGGGACAGATTGACTCAGGCTGACTTCAAATATTGTTCAGCAATTCTATTATTCAGTGGAATCAGGCTGGTTTGGGCAAAAATTTCAAGAATTTATGGTTCAGTGAATCCAGAAATGCCAATACACACAATTGAGACAATTCTGTTTCCAGGAAAACTGAAGATTCTGTGTCTGTTCCACGCAGAAAACAAAAATACTTCTCACAAGTGGGTGAAGAGAGGAAAAAAATCTGAGGAAAGTGTTTTCCTCCATTTCATTCTTCCTTAGAATTACACATGTAACACAACAGAAACGTTACTCTGATCTTTGGGTAAATCCTCCAGGGCTCCTCCATGGGAGATGCCAGTGAGCCAAACTGGTCTGCCCCTACCACAGCTTCACCGTGTGTCGTATGGTCACTGACAAAACAATCAATACATCAAATATATTATATAATCAATAATAAAATATTCACACGGATATTTTGAGCTTTAAAACACCAAGGGGCCAATTAAACTATTTCTAAACTCTTTGGAAGCTGGGCTTTGGTCACCTTTCAAGGCAAAAAAAAAAAAGAATGAGTAAGTGTTCATTTTAATTTCTCAAAGTTTTAATGCCTGAATGTAGATATTTTAGCTTAGATTTATCTCCACTTAAGTAATGAATTATAAAAAGAATACTTTAAAGTGCTTGAGCACTTTAGAGGGAGCTCTTTTCACTAACTTTAACTAGAGTTATAAGATTTTTTGCGTAATGTTGTGATCTAAATTGTCTCTCAAAAGAAAATGAGAGTCTTTTAAGTTTGATTTTCTAACAAATCTTACAAGCATTCTACATGATAATATTCTGCTTAAGAAACCTACATTTGTCTCTCTCATAAAGCATATGTAAGATTTTACTACCACACTAAAATTCTCCCTTATAACACTACACTAAAACTGCCCAAAAAACACTCTGAAATTTGGTGTTCAAAACACACAGGCAGATCTTTCACTGGAGGTAATGGGGGCTGTAAATTCAAGCTCTGAACCTTATAAAAATTTTGATGCACACATTCCTGTTAACCAATTTGGTTTGTAAAGTTAGCCCAGAAAGAAAAACCCCCAAACCCACAGACATTTTACACTCACATCTTCAGTGTAAAACGAGCCAATTTCTGTTTCCTATATGCCTGAGAAGTATTTGCATAATATATAGGTAGAAAAATACCTCTCATGAAATCACTAAACATGGCAAAACTTCCTCTAGTGATGATTTATTGTTCAGATATTTTTCTTCAGGAAGGAAAAAGCAATGCATGCAAAGTACAAAATACGCAGCCCCTTTGAAATGACTTCACTTTAAAGAGGTGCAAGCGAAAAATAATTTTGTTTGAGCACATGCAAGCATTGATTTCAGTCTCCAGGCAATGCACCGCTCTGTGTATTTGTCACAGTTCAATTTACATCCACAAGTAGCAGAGGATCAGCACAGCCTGCCTGACACCACTGCAGGACATGGCTGGGCTGTAAGATTTGGTTCCCACTCAGATGCTGATTGAAAAGGGGCATTAAAATTGTCCCTCACCCCACTGCCGAGAAGAGCTGGAGGAAAGTTTGTTCTGGCTTTCCCCATGAAATTAAAATTCTAATCTTTGTGGGATAAATACATTGATTTTTGGGGGGTTGTATTATCTTACCTACACCACCAAAACCCCCAAGAAATAAAAGTCAAAGATGAAAAGAAGGATCTCACCCTGCTCTCATCAGAGCCCACCATGCAGGGCCATGCCCATCCTCGATCTGCACCATCCTCTCAAGCACATTTTTCAGAAAGCCGCTGCTCCCACAAGCCAGAACCTTCTCTCTCACAAACCACATAGAAATGTGATTGTAAAGGCTCTCCAGGCTTTAATTTCCTTGTGTTTAATGGTCACACAACTCCAGTGCTGCTCCCCCTCCTGAGGCGCAGGGGCAGCCCCAGGGCCACTGCAGAGCTGTGGGACACCAACAATAACTGAGAGATTTTGCTGCTCCCACCAAGCAAAATCCAGGGAAGCCAATGACACAGACATCCCATAAATTCTGAACGGATTTTGCTTCATAAAAATAATCCCTGCTGCCCTGTGTGCCCAGCAGGTGACAGAGCAGGGCTCTGATCACACAGAGCAGGGGACAGCCAGCCCTTCCCAGCCCTGCAGTGGCTTTGGTCACAATCCCACCTGGCCCCATTCTCCTCAGCCCCTTGGTCCCAGCCCGTTCTGACCTGCTGCAGGGGTTTTGCTGGAAGATGGGAGCGCAGAAATGGATTTTCTCCTCCTTTCCTTGCACAAATGCTGGGATCAGGCAGAGCTGAGGAGGAAAGAAGTGGAAGAACCCATCCAGCCTGCCCATGTTCTGTGTCACAGCTTCCAGGAGCTTCCTCATTCGTTCAAGGACATTTGTGCAAGTGAAAGCAAAAGCAAAGGAACCATGAAAAATGAAAACAAAAAATGCAGCCAATTTTCAAAATGTGATCAAATGACTAGTTAGAGTTGTGGTTTTCAACCTATTTCTAGAAGCATAATTGGACACTTCCAGACTAGAACCACAGTTAAATTTTCTCCAAAAATAAAGCCAGCCAGATTCCCTAAAAGAAATTCCCCCATCAGAATTGGAACAGGAATAATAGAAAATGATCAGCATTCTCAACGTCAGATGATTTAAAACCCCAGGGACTCAATACAATTTCCTACTCCTATTAGGTAAAGCTGTATTAAATCCCTATTCAACTGCTTGTATTATTCTCAGCCTGTGCCCACCTAGAAAACAATTCCAGCATTTTGCAGGAAACAGGCCCTAAACCCACCATTTTACCACTATCTGGTAGCTGTGGTCATTTTTTATACTTATTTTGCATTCAGGCTGCTACAAAAAGAAATACAGAATGGAAATCAGGTCTGTCGCATACATTTTAAACAATAAATCTGACTTTTAGAAAATCAAGGTTATGCTTTTCTGCCTATGTAAAAATCCAACTGCATTAAGAAGTTTCAAAGTTCCAGCAGCACCAAAATTACGACTCATTTATGAAAACTGTGTTAGTGCCTGCAAACCTTTGTTGTAAATTATGCATGCAAGCATGGAAATGCTAATGAAAAGAGGATTTCATTTACAAATGATTAGTACAAATTCAGCAGTCACTATAGTTCTGCCACTCTAATTTATTTTCTTGTAGAACATGCTGTTTGCCAGGTTTGGGCCATTTATTTCTACACTGTGGAACATCAACTTTTCAGACTTTAATGTCACATTATCTGTTTTATCCAAAGAAATGTTCATTTTCTTTCCAGGTCTCGGTAAAAGGAAGTCCTTGGGTTCAAAGGTAACTCTTTTGATTACAACATTTGTAGGAAATCTGCAACAAAAGTGATGCCCTTTTACACACAAGGAATTGCTGAAATTACTGTGGTTTCTACTGATGTATTGAAGAAAATGCATATAATCACCCTCACCAGAGCTTATAAAAAATTTTCCACTCAGCACACAATTTTAATTTTTTTTAAAGAAATTCCCTCACTATATGCCTTAGGGTTTTGGTAGGCATTAGAACTCCCTAAGAAAAAAAAATTTAAAAAGCAAAAAACCTCAGTGAGTCAGCATTCCAAAACCATTCTACAGGCCTTTAAATGAGAAGAATCCATAGTGAAAGGCTAAATCATTATTTTTTTTTCCCAAAGATCCATGTTAGCTGGAAAATCAATAATGCCTTATATGAAACATATCCAAATGGAAATGAAAACACAGGTTCTAGGGAGTCATAAAAACATATTGTAGAAACCCCTTCAAGGTTTCTTATTAAATAGAGAAAATGGATCTTTGCAGTGGTGGTGATGTTCTGTGGGTTGTGTTAGAAGTGTTTGAGGTAGAAACAATATTTTCTTTTACAGGGGAATTTGCTGCTTTCTGCTAAATCCTTCAAAGTGTTCCAGGCTGGGAAGTTCCAGCCCTGAGATCCTGTGTTTGGATGCAAAAGGAGATTTTTGTCCTTGTTTCTGTGCTTTTTTAGAAGTTGGACAGAAGTCTCACAGCTGAAGTTTGGCCAAGTCAATAAAATTATTTGCAAGCCTGGAAAGCCTGAAGAATGACACAACTGGTCATACAATTCTGCCCTGAAAACCAGGCCACACAAGCCTACAAAACCAGGCTGTGAGCAGACTATTAAAAAATACTAAAGTGGTGGAAAACAGACTTTGGGCCTTGATCAGACAATGACTCTGATTGCATGATCTACCCAAAGCAAATACATCCATAATGGGCAGGGCACATTTGCCTTTGACAGCTTTATTTGTTCATTAAACATTTATGTTAGATGGCTTTTAGCATCCCAGTCCATGATATTTATCTAAACTTGGCTAGAAAATTAACAGCTTAAGTAGTCCCATATTTTATCATATTAACCTCTCTTTGCATTTCTACTGAGCAGTTGGGATAAAAACTGGCCTGAATCACACATTTCAGGATGGAATTTTAAGAATGCTTTTGCTAACATTAATTGCTTGGGTTTTGTTTTTTTTTTTTTTTTTCATATGATGTGGTACAGCTCCTTTCTCTGATAACTTGGTAACAGCAAATTGATTGCAATCACTCAGCCTAAAATGGGATTTCTTTTATAAGCAAATCAAGAACACAACTATTGGGAAAGGTTTAGCTATCAAATTAACATTGTAACCTGCTTGGAGAATATTTCCTACCAAACAGTATGTGGAAAGATTTCCAGGAAACTCATGCTATATATAGAACTTTAAATAGCATTTAAAAACAATTATTCATACACTTGTAATTTCTTGTTCTATTAGCTAAATGCATCTCCTGCAAATCCAGCTGAGTGGAGGAGCAGGGATGAAGGGAGAGAGTGAAATTCTTTCTGTAATTTGATGATCAGAATAACCAGAAGTTATCCTAAAAAAGAAAGTATAACAATTAAGATTTTTTCATTTAAAATGAAAAAGCTATTTTCATTTAAAATGAAATAGTATCAAGGGGCTATTCAAGGAGACATTTTGAGGGTTTACATGCAAGATGGGTGCCTGAAAACACGAAAAACCCCGAATGGACCTGGACACTGCACAAAAAGGAACTGGGGAATCTGTGGGATCTTACTCCAAGGGCATCCTCCTTTTCTTCAATGACATTGTGAAGACTCGTCAAACATTTCAAATTAAATGGGATTTGCTGATAATTTTAAATGTCTTTAATTTAGTGATATATTTCCATTCAAACAATGCACATCTGAATAAAAAAAAATCGTGCCAGACACGGCATTTTCAAAAGGCACAAGGTGCACGAGACATTTTCTGAGGCAGCAAAAATTATTTTTAGAGTGTCTCTTTTTATTTTTTATATTGTTTACAAACTTTTCTGCTGTGAATGCTCTGTCTGTGAGGCACCAATCAGTATCTCAAGGCAGGAAATATCTGTTTTTCAGGCAAATGGTTCTTTTCCCAAGCAGCCAACAAGGGAAGATGAGAGCAGGGGATGCACAAGAAGCAGAACCCAGCAAAGCCTGAGCATCCTCCTGGCTGGCCAGGCACAGAACTTCATCATGCTCACAATCTGCAAATTGATGGCTCAGAAAGCTCTCAGAGAAATATTAAGAAAACAAAATCAGGTTTGCAACAAACGATGAAAGGAGAAAGAGAAATAGAGAATAGGGAAGATGTGAAAGCTTGAATGCAGTAATAATTACTGCTCTAGGAGAGCACAGCATCAGTCAGCTGTCAGTCCTTCTTGCTGCTCTTTGCTCTGGAAATCTACGTTTCATTTCAGTCATATACCCATACAATCTTCTACTGTTACTTGCTAGGAAAACAGAAGTAATCAGGTCTTATCCACATGAAACAGTGATTTGTCTTCCAGGACAATTCATCTGCTTTGGTTCCCTGCAAATCAAATCCACTGAAGTTGTGAGGTTTCCATAATGACACAGACGAGTTGAAAATTTGGTTGTGATGTCAATAATTTCCCACCAAATTGACAGTAACTTGATCAGGTGCTGCCTTTATTAGATCTGCCCCATCTTTAACAGAAACTGCCTCTGAGACAAGTCCGCATCTCACAAAATCCCATTTCCGTGCTCTCACATGCTCAGCTGCTCCTCCGTCACACCTACTGAATTTTACTCTTTTGTCAAGAGTAAAACTACCTTAAACACTCTGATGTGCAATTTGCTTATCAAGATGATAATAATGTTATCAAAGGGCAAACCCCATTGCTGAGGTGCACATCACAGCTGAGGAGCAGCTGTGATGGGGACAGCTGTCAGGACAAGCTGGGAGAGAAGAGCAGGGCAGGAATAACAGATGCAATGTGCCAGGTACTGCCTGTGCTGATGGTCAGCCAGAGCATCACCCCAGCCCTGAGCTCTCAGCTGAAATATCCATTATGGGAAGCAGAAATGAAGACATGGGGGAATAACAGCATTGAAAATGATGGATGTACAACACACAGCTCCTGTGTTCCTGCACCTTCGGGTTTTCTACTCTTACTTTGTCATCTGTCAAATCTTTTGCTGTGAAGAAACTTTAATCCAAGTTAGCAGGCACAAAGGTTTCACCCCTCAGTGTGTCACCAAATTTTGGATGAACACAGTGTTTCTAGAACATTCATGTGAGTCTAACACAGAACAGAATCGCCTTCAATGGTGAAGGATTTGGTAAATGCTCTTTTGAGGGGAAGGATCCAGAAGAGCTGTTCTAGAAAATGAGACTTTAAAGGCCTTCAGGAATTCCAGCCTAGATTAATGAGCATAACTTGACTGAACTATGCAAGACTGAACAAGCTACAGCAGCAACAGCTACAAAATTGATAGAAAAGATGTTTTCCTCCATTTCTTCTCCCCTAGCCACCTCCTTCTGTGGGAAGTGGCCTCTGTGACAGAATGCAGATGGATGATTGGCAGTGCACAGTGCAAATACCAGGCTGGCATTTCACAAAAACTGAGGGGATTCTGAGGAAGCTTGTAAATCCTCACAAAGATACTGATAAGTTTGTTCTTCACCTTATTGAAATAAAAAAGGCATTCAGAATGACAGAGCAGGGTGATGAATGAAATGTAAACACTCCAGTCAGGTGTTTTGGCCCAACATTTCCTGAATTCCTCACACTTCAACTCTGGCATGTTTAATATTGCACTTCTCCAGTGGAGCTTAACTTCTTCAGCACCAAGGCAGACAGAACAGCATTTATGATGATATCTGATTGATTCTCATAAAACTTGTTATTCAGCATGCACAGTTAATTTGCATTTCTGCTGCTGATGTGTGACTGCCAGAGAAATCACCTTCTCCAGTTCTGCATCAGCTCCTGAGGTGCTGCTGCCTTCGCTCCTGTCACAGAAAACTTCTCTGAGGCACAAGTTCAGTGATTTAACTGGGGCAACAAGAGCAGCTGCTCCTCCTCAGTTCCTCATCTGTGCGCACGTTTCATCCACAGCTGCAGATTGCACATGGAATTTAGGGGGAAAATAAGAACCTCTTAGTAAAAGCTAGTCTTGTTTCTGTCATTTTCCTAAGCAGGGTTGTGATCAAATCTCCATTGCCTATTGCAAGAACCAGGGGGAGCCTCTTTAGCTTCTATAGTGCAAGATGACTTTATTAAAGACTTTATAGAAAAAGACTTGGATGAGACTGCAATGCAATGGCTGATACAAATTTCAATATCTATACCCATCTGTCAGTAAATACCCAGGAAAAAAAGATTCAGCCATGTTTCTGTTAATCTGATTATCATAAAACCCTCCATAATTTTTCCATCTGGTTTTTCTGGTGCTAGGCTTTCCACTAGGAAGGCCTTTGAAATTAATACCTCTTGTGGAAAAAAAAAAAAAAAAAAAAAAACTAAATCGGAATAGAGGTGGTGTTTTAGAGTTTTCTAGAGTTTTCTTTGGTGACCACCTTGGGCAGAGGTAATGGGGGCTGGCAGTGGGGCATGTTAGAATTGAGGGACTCCCAAAAAAGTGCAAACACTTTTTATTGAGAGCTTTAATAAAAGGGTCCAGCAAGATGCTAATCAAATTTATCCCATAGATAATCCCAACACAACATATATTTATCTCAAAACTGTATTATTACATTATTAGAGAAAAAAATTAAGATTACTTGAATATTTTCTTCTCCCTAAGACTTTTTTTTTTTCTTTTTAACACCTGAGTCTAATGGAATAGAGATAAGAAATTGACTACTAAAAGAAGTTTCACAGCCTCTCTGCTCCATAAGAAAACCTAATGAACTTGAATTTTAATCTTACTTTTTCATTAAAAAAATGTTTTTAATGTTTAATTTTTTGCTTTTTCATACTAAATGACTGAAAGAGCCTAAAAAATTAGCCTACCCTAAATTGGGAGCAATCACCATGTTTTATTAACTGTGAGGATCATCTTCTGGAGAGCAATCACAAAACTATTGAATATTTTACTTTTCTCATCTGTGATCTTTTCTTCGGTCTCATTAGAAAACAACCCAGTGAATAAATCTTTCAGTGCCCAATTCCGTGTATTCAGCTCCCATTAAACACATTGTAAGAGATCTCAGCATCTCCAAAGGACTGACTTTTCATCTGCCTCATCTCTCCTGCAGCCTCCAGCACCGAGTTCCTCCCACTCTACCTAATACATTTCCAAGTTTTTGCCAGTTTGTGTTATTTTCCTGTGCTCTTTATGTCACCCAACCATGTGGGATTGATACACATCATTGAAGGCAGGTGATTATCTGATGTACAGGTTGATAGATATTCTATGGAACTCCAAATTAACCATGAGGAGCAAACAACCAGAAACCAGATTTTCTCCAGGAAAAGAGAGGCAGCTGAAATTCTCCACTGAAAACGGTGGATCGTTCCTTTAATCAAAATGCCGCAGTTGCACTTAGCAGGAAAAATTCAGAGCCTTGAAAATTCTGTTCTATATTTTATTAGGGGAGAACTTAGGTATTATTGTACTAATTCTTATCACTCAGACAGCAGCGCAGATCTTTTTGTTATTTTATCTTTCCTCTCTCCTTAGTTTCCCGAGGAGTTTGATAAGTGATTAGCCCCTGGGCTCTTGTGTAATTGGTGGCAGTGCAGGAAAGCCTCTCTGCAGGAGCTGTGTAATCCCATTGTCTGTGCCACAGCAGGCAGGATTACATGCAATCCCATTTGCCCTGATCACAGAGGGTGCCAGGAGGACGTTTCACACAGGGAACGGTGGCTGCAGCAGATGTTCTCTGATAACACCTGACCCAGGTCTGTGCTTGAGGCTCCCCTGGTTTGGGCAGAACCTCCTGGGACTCGCAAGTCACCTCAGAAGTGGCTTTGATCAAGCTGCAAACTCCTGGACTTCAATAATTCACCACGGCTCTGTCACCCTTTGCTGCCTCCTGTCCTGTACCAGGGCCCTCACAAATGGCAAAGGATTGAAGATTTCTGATCATAAACCCCAAATTTCCACCCAGCAAAAATCCCACCCGGCCTGGGAGCGCTCTGCTGGTCATCACATTTGTGTGTGGTGTTGGGAAACAGGAGCTGAGCTCAGAGGCTCCCTCAGAGCTACAAATGCTCCTCAGGTTAGGTACAAATATGGTTTTACTGGAAAGACTGGTTAGAAAAACAGGAAAACCAACCCCTTAGGTGATTTCTTGTGTGGAACGTGTGCTCCTTTCTCTTTTGAAGTAGCCTGCAAAGCCGTTCTGATGGTATTCTATAGCAGAACATGAATATACCTTCAAATTAAACAGAAAAAAAATGCCATTTTTCTAGCTATCTTAGTAGAAAAATGCATTTCAGGCTAAAAAAAGAGAAAATAAAGAAACATTAAGTTCTGGAGAGCCTATTAGGATCATTTCATTACCTCAAATAATTTTGTTTTTAGTTTTCATCATGGGAACAAATTCTATGGGAACATGATAGGAATTGCTGCTCTGACATCTAATGCTGACTGACTTTGGATTTGGAATGAATGAGCTGCCTCATGCATGCAGAAAACACCACAAACATAACAAACATTTGAAACACATTTCTGCCATTTTAGCAGGTGAGTTGCCTTTTCAGAGAGCTTTTTAAAAAGGGAGTAGATTCCATGTATTTTAGTTAAATTTGAAGTGGATTTAGAGATGCAATTTGCAGATTGCCAAAGTCCATTAGCCTGATGCCTAATTAACATATGGCCCTGTACCTCTGAGGGAGGATGAGCCAAAGAAGAGGCTGGAAAAACAAAGCCAAAAGATCTGAAGCTGATTCACTGTGTACAAATAAACCACCCAAAAACCCGAAACCTGGCCACTGAGAAAGTTACAGATTCTGGTAATGGTACAAAAATCTGAAAGAGGTGAGACATCTCTGCTCTTTTCGAAAATAAATCTTGGTGCAGTGCAGAGTTGAGAGCCTGGTTGCTCACTCTCCTTCTCCTGGTTTTGGGAGGAGAAGCAGCTGTGCAGAACCAGGAATCCCAGCCCAGCTCCCTGTAAAGCATGTCCCAGCCTGGCTCTGCAGCACAGCTTCACTGAAATCACTTCCTCCTGCCATTTCTGCCCCTACCACCCATTCCTAATGGTTTGTGGCTTCTTTCTCCACAGACATCCTTAGCCCTGCCTTTATTTTCAGCCTTAAAGACATCACTTTCATTTACACTGAAGGGCTGAGATTATATTTAGCTGTTGTAAACCACGAGTTTAGAAGAGAGTAGAGCTGGCTTGCTAAAATATTTTCCCCAGGTTTCACTGTATCCCATGGATTTCGGGATGAACAGAGAGCATAACAGCCCACATCTACCCAACAGGTCTGCCAGCCTAAAGCTGAACAGCTCTGATCTCCTCAAACTTTCCTGTCCCTGTCTTCCTTTTTTTTGCAGATACCTTGAGATAACAAGGCCTGGTTTATCTCTTGACACTCTGCCTGGACCACCTGAAGGTGATTCTGCTCAGTCTGATTGGGCCTTTTCTCCTCCTCGCCATGGAGGGGCAGTGGGAGCAGCAGCGGGGTAGCTCAAAAGGAAAAACCCTTCAGCCTCCACGTGGAAATCCAGGGGGCACAAGGCAGGAATTTCACTTTGGCTCACATGTGGAGAGCTCTGCCTGCTGGAGGCACACTGGATCTGCCACCCATCCATGCCCTGTCCTTGGGAAAGCACACCATGGATGGAAGTTGCTATTTATCCTTCATTAATAGGTAGCAAAAATCATTGCAGCCTAAAGAGAGTAGAGAGATGTGAGATAAAATAGGAAGCGAAGCAAAAATAGAAAAATTTAACATCTGCAAGAAGTTTGGGAATATTTATAGATCCTCATGTAAATATGCACTGTAAAGCCAACTTTCCTTGTTCTAAATTGTCATATTTTCCCCAGGGATGCTATGCAACTGCAGGCAGGGAGCAGCAGATCTTTGTGAGGCTGGATGGCACAGCCACAGCTACCTCCCAGTTAAGAATGGAAGGGAATCTCTCCATCAGGCACTCCAGCTATTAAGATGCAGTTCACACCATGCGTGTCTCTGAGAAGTTTGCAGCCTGTGAAAGCAAAGGTGAAGGTCAAGGAGTAAGCCACAGAAACCTTGGCTACCTGCAGAGTCTGCAATCAAGATGTGTGCAGTTGATACACTCACATTATTCCCTGAAATGATGTCTTTTCTTCCCATAAACGTGGTCACTGCATTGCTGATCACCAGGGCTCTGTAGTGCAGAGTTGTGAGGTGATTTATAAAACTCATGTTTTCAAGGCAGCTCGTCAGGGAATTGAAGCAGCTAAGATGTTGGTAATCACTAGACCTGCAGCAGATCTGACAGCCAAAATACCAGTCTTTCTCAAAAAACTTTTTTTCTCAGAGGTATTTGCTATAAACAACTTTGGTTCATCTGTAGTCAAAAGCAGTGCTGGTATTTGTTGTCTGGATATCACATTCCCTTCCTAAACCCCCTGCCCATCACTCCCTTCTGGCTTCCAGGCAGGGCTAGAGAAGATTCTTGCTTGCCCAATAAACTATCAATAATATTTCCCATTTAAAAATTAGTCAGTCACAACATGATTTGCATGATCATTCAGCAGAAAAATCCTTTTTTCTGCTGTAAGTTTTTTCTTTATAGAATGCCTTGTTTCAACACATAAATATCCTCACCCCCATTAAATATCTAAAGTTTCAAATAATCATCTGAGCACCATTTTTTGTTAGACTAGAGCTTTGATCCTGAAGGACTAAATAACTCAGATGAGCCACACGAGACTGCTGATTCCAGGCACACAATAATAAGAAACCTTTGCAGAGAGGGCAGATCACACCAAGCTTTGAGAGAGCAGCTTCCCCCAGTGCTGGTCACAGAGACAGATTTTGGATCACTGACAGGAGAGGTACAAACAAAGCTTTGCCCCAGCAAGGACCAGGCAACAGCCAAAACTAAAGAAATGCATGCATGAATAAATAAAAGGAGCTGCCCTCATGCCTGGGGTCAGGCTGGGAGGGGCAGGAGGAGTGCAGCAGCTCCAGGTGAGCACAGGCTGGAAGTCCTCAATCAACCACATTCAGGCGAACCCTGAGGCATTTGTTTGCTCTCCATCCACCTTGTTTTTCAGAAGGACTCAGCTTTTCATCCACTGGAGCAGTGAGGTGGTATTCCCTCCCTAACTCCAGGACCTGGGCGTCTGGTTTCTACTCAGGACCTTTTTGCTGAATAATTCCACTGATTTCAGCAAGCCCAGGGCAAAGCAGGAATAAACAAACCAGAAAATAAATCTCCATGCAGAGAGTCTGGTTCTATAGAACAAGGGAGCACTTCAGTCTCAGCAAAACCATTCCTGCCCTGGACCCCTGAACAAAGGGAAATCAGCTCCCATTAATTCATTTTCTTTGTTGGCTTTTGTCTTTGGTTTGAAATTCTGCAAGTCACACTGCTTTTGATACTGGTCCAGCTCCTTTCACAATCTTCATTTTCAACTTGTCTCTTCACAGAAGGGCTGGGAGGGAGGGCAGGAGGTTCTTTTCATTCTACATGCTACCTTCCTTCTGCCAGTCTTGTTACCACTAATGATCTTAAATACTCTTTCCAGCATTTAATCAGGCAGAGCATTTAATTGGGTAATCACCTGCTGAAGTAAAAATAATGTTTCGAGCAATCCATCTGCCTTTGCAACACAGAAAAAAACCCAGGTTTGAGCAGGTAGGTGCAAATGCAGGTCTTGTATTTTGATGATCATCTGGTTTGAATGGGAGCTGAGGAAGAGATTTGCTTTAAAATAAACCTTCTCTCTCTGCTACCTGTTCTGTTATAGATCAGAGAGGAATTTGGGGTGCTACCTCCTGAGTAAGAGATTAAAAATCCCACATTTCCACTGGGGAATGTTTCCATTCTTTTACCCCAGCAAGCAGCAGAGTGCAGTGCAGACAGAACATTTGGTGACTGCCCAGCCCATTGTCACCTTCAGCTGGACGTGGCACTTGGTCTCACTTACCATGGCCTAAACCAAACAGCAAAAAAGCCACCTGGGTTTTTGCAAATAGACAGAGAGCCTTTAAAACCTAAAGGAATTTTCCAAAATCTTTAAAGAAGGTTTGTGCACATGATAAGATCAGAACTCCCAAAACAACTACTTTGTACTACACAATAAAGACATGTCTAGTGTGAAGTGAAAAATTTCCCTGGTGTGCTACTAAACAGGTAGGAAATGGGACAAACCAGTTAGGGGGATTAAAAATTGACAGAGAAACTCTGAAAATTTTCACAGGAACCCCTGGTTTTACATATATTCATAAGCTAATTGAAAAGAATGAAGAAAAAAATATAAAGTGACAAAATTTGCTTAAAACAGAAAGCAGCTGAGGCTTCTTCAGCATGAGTAAGAACCCAGAGAGGGGACATAGGATGACTGAGTGTATATTGATAATTCACCACACAAGATCCATAGGGATGAGAGCATGTGGCAGCAGCTTGAACATAAAGAGCAAAGATGTAAATCAAACTTGTCCTTCAAAATTCAGAATTAAAATGATGGAATACCTTCCAAAAGGACAGGTTGGATGTTAATAGGCAGAAAGATTAAAAACCTCTTAGAAAAATGAAAGAGAACTCCCTCAAGTGCTATTAAGCAAAATGGTTTGGATATAATATTCTGGTGAAGAATACTGCAGACAAGAATATGAAAAGCCATACCTAGAGAAATATCTGTATGTTTGCTCTGCTGTAACACTTTTTCTGTGAGCATTTTGTGC
Organism: Nesospiza acunhae; assembly: GCA_013398715.1. Lineage (NCBI taxonomy): Eukaryota > Metazoa > Chordata > Aves > Passeriformes > Thraupidae > Nesospiza > Nesospiza acunhae. The sequence continues at coordinate 709,508 of VZSU01000831.1, read as the reverse complement.
AGCCTGTTACATCTCTTGATTTCTCCAGGGTCAGCTGGACTCTTGGACTGAGCTGTTGCTGAAGCCCTTTGCTCTCAGAGCCCTTTGCACGTAGTTAGGAGAGTTTCACCTTGGAACCACAGACATCCAAAGGAGCAGTTTTCCATCTTCCCTTCAGCCACGCTGCTCAAAAAGGGAGCCCAAAGCTACTGATCTGCTGCTGTGCATGGAATAAAAACCAGACAGGAGAGAAGAAAGGAGAAATCTAATGATAGTCAAGGGATACCGTGTGAGCCTTTCCAAAATGTGGAGGAAAAAGCAACAAGCAGCACATAAATAAAGACCTGAAGCCATAAAACAAACAAACAAACCTCCCATCCAAACAGTAAAAAACCAGCCCAGCCCACCCCCAAAACAGTTATCTCTTGGGCATAAAGAAATGTATTTCTGAAAGAAGGGTTTTAAAAGCAGCCTAAATCTGGGCTATATTCCCACCTTGATTAAGAGCAGCACTCAGGGATAACAAGCAGCCTTGCGTTGTACATGGCTTTGTAAATAAAGCATGAGGGAGATAAACTAACTTTTACAACTTTGCTGGGAAAGCTGGGAAATTAATGGAAACCACCTTAGCCCTAAGACAGTTTCTCCCAAATAACAGAGTAAATCAATTTACATAAAAGCCCCACGCTGCTATTGTTAGCCTGCTTCCAGAGCTCCTTCTTCCTTGTTTAAAGTTAGCCTGCACCTCCAAAACACAGGGCAATTTCTGCAGAATCTTTCCTCACTTTCCAGCACCATTAGGCCCCTCCAGGATGTGTTTTACCACCCCACTCACCCAAAGCTCCCACTGCAGCCTCATATATCACCCCACGCCTCGAGGTGTGTGTTAATTGACCAATAAAACACACCTGGAGCATATTAATGTTCTAATAAAGCACTCTCCATATTCTGTAAATTTGGTGTTATCAGATCTCCATCAATTATTTATTAAGAGCCAGCATAATAAATTATCTGCTGAGCAAGGTGCAATAGCATGAGGACAAAACAGTGCAGAATACATTTTATCACCTTCTTGCCGCAGCTCCAGCCTTTGTGGCTCACTGCATATTTATAAGTGCTCGAAGTGAGGAAAGATTGAACTCTGAAGCTCTAAATCTTCATCCTCAATTCATCAAGAGATGGCTTTGTTGAAATTAACAAGAACCAGGGTTTCTGACAGTATTTACTTGTGTCAGGTTCTCTTAATCCTAATGGTAGCAATTCCCTTCTGCATAGAATCCATAGGTTCATCCTCTCTATTAGTGTTAGCTAACAGAAATAGCTCTGATAAGACACTGTAAGTCCTTTCAGGACTAATTTTTTTTTTTTAAATTTCAGTAGAGAATATTTAGTGTATCTCTCAAATGAGGGTGTTCCATCCCCACAAAATTAAGAATCAGCATGGAATTCAATGATCTTATCAGTTTTCAAGTGGTGTTCTACTTAGGTTGAAAGTACTTTGGATTTCTTACAAATAATATGGTTAAATAATATTATTATATTATTTGGCTTTGCCAAATAATTATTATATTATTTTGGCTGTTGCAGGTACAGCAACAGCCAAATAGAAAACAGATAAAGGCTTGGCATCATCACTAAAACATAACTTTTAAACAATTCCTGATTCTTTTCTCCAATACCTGATTCTTTTCTTCAGGGGGAAGTTAAAATTCCTACTGCTCTAATTTGCAGACTTAGATGATTAAAACACAGCACATCCCCTTTTTTCCTCAATTTTCTTATTTATTGCTGCCTTTACAAGATAATTGATTCATGAAGTTGAAAAGAATTAAAATCAAAACCTACAGAAGTGACTGAAGTGAAAAAGGAGGGAGAATCAGCAAATGCACGAGTACAAGTTTAAAGGTTTTTCTGCTGCCTCCTGTTCAACAAAAATTTTTATGTCAATGGCAGATGAAGGAGAGAGGGAAAAGGAAAGAGCTTAAGGCAAGTAGAAGTTAAAGGGGAGAAAATTATCATCATTGTTACTCTCAATTCATTGTGGACACTCACCTGAGAGCTGTCAGTAGCCCTAAAAACAGGTGAAAATCATGTTATTATTCATAATTCTTGATGGAAAAGAGAATGCTCATGTCCATCGTCTCCAATCCACCACACGTTGTTCATGCCACTAAAGTGTGTCCTAAAAGAAAATACAGGAATGGCTGCATTGCAAACACAAGAGAAATAAAAGCTTTTATTTTCTAGTGGCTATTCTAAATGTACCTTTAGGGTCACATTTTCGTCTGTAATGTACTCCATGCTTCAGTTCTGTGTGGAATGAAAATTACTTTTGTTGAAATTTTGCATCTGTAAAAATTTACCCTTCTCATGTGGATCAGCCAGACCTGAAAAACTTAAAATGGCCGATACATCTGCAACAGACTGAGGGGATTTATCCCACAGCAGAAATTGTGTTAGATCATGAAGTACGAAACAAACTGCTCCTTCTTGCACAAAAGGGGTTATAAACCATATTCTCTGCCTAAATAAAAACATATTCTCTAAATTAAACCATATTCTCTGCCTAAATATTAATCAGTTTGAACTTGCAGGTGTAAATTATTCCCCCAGATGAAGCAGGCAAAGCTTCCTCCTGTAGAAATAAGAGGATAATCTGCAAAATCTCACAAATATTTTAATTTGGTGTTGGTGCAAAACTCTGAAATGAGCACAAAAACCCTCCCACCATGAGAATATTCAGAGTGTTTTCTGAAATGTCAGAAGAAAACATTAAATATATCAACAGTATTTCAATGTAACTATGCAAAACTGGCTGAACATTCAAAGAATGCCTGGAGAAGAAGGAAACCAAATGTTCTACTTTCATCAAAACAAGACAATAACTCATTTCAAAAGTGTAATTTCGAGGAGATGCAACAAATGCTCAGAAAACAATATTATGCGTTTTGTAAAATATGTGGGATATTTTCTGCAAAATCTAAAAATTATAATTTCCTCAGTAAAGGATCAAATTACCATTTTCATTCAGAGTAATAACAAAGAGCTTCAATATTACATGTCAAAACAAAGTTACTTTGCACATTCAGCCTAATTTTATTTCCTTGTTTGTTTGGATTTTTCCCTTGAATATTGAAAATGCACCTATGAAACTTGCCACTTTTTATGCTGCATAAAAAATAAAGGATCCAAAACAAAGCCAGTCCCACTGTGAGTTATGGCATTGCACACTGGGTCTAAAATTGTTAAAGAGTTAACAATAGTGTAATTATCGGTTATAATTTTGAATAATATTTTAATAATATCATTCAGTAGGTTATAGGTTAGAGTTTTATGATGAGAAATAATCCTGAAGAACAGATTATGGCTACTAACTTAATTCTGAAAATCACCTAGAAGGGAAAAAATATATTTCCTCACATCAAATCACTTCCTGATTTGCTATTTATCTATGATTTTAAGTCAAATGGGGAAAAGCCCCTTAATTTGTCATTAATTTTGTAGCTTCTAAGTAATGAAGGTTTATACGAAAATGGAAACTGGGCAAGCTAGAGCTGCCTCTTTTGTGACATTTCAATCTGGTCTAGAAATAAAGACTTGAAGTGTGAGCTACTTTGGAGAACTTGCCCATTAAAGCATTTATTTTGATATTAATATTTTTAACTTTGTGCTTTCAGTGTGCCAAGAATAGCCATTTTAAATGAAAATAAATAATGATCCAAATCATAGGATATGGGTTTCCAGATCCACAGTCCTATTTACCCGATCAGAGAGCAATCACTCTGCAAATTAACTTACAGGTAAATTAATTATGCTGCCTTCTATCTTTCATAAAGGTCATAATTAAAAGAATTTTTATGTTTTCCTTCTAGTTATTTGTGAATATTAGGTAATTATTAACAATTAACAGTTCTGTTTATTCAAAAACCCTCTCAGCATCAAAACCCAGGATCAAAGTGAAGTGAGAAAACAGAATGTTGAAATCAACAACTGCAAAAGAATTTGTTCGTTTTCATGTTATGAGAAAGATGAAGGGTGGAAATGCAAGATTTGAGCTGCACCTCTCCTTACATTCTCAGTCACTTTTCTGATATCCAAAGTACAGCAAGTAAGGCCTCTTTAAAGACATTTTTTGCCTCTCCTAATGTAGATTTTTCTTTGTTTTTCCCTTTATTATTATTATTATTATATCTGTGCTATTCTTTTGGAAAGTGCTCATATTGTTTGAATCAAATACTTCTGTTTCCTCCCTCACATATTTTTTTTTTCCCTTTTGCCTTAGAATGAGGAATTTTGATCCATTAGAAACAAAAGGCCCAGGACAGATTATAAAGAACAAGATATTTATTTGCTCTGACTTGGCATAAAGTGAAGCATGTGAAATTAAATCCTGCATTAAGATGAGAGCAATACATGTCTCAGCAGGGATAAACACAGTGGAGCTCGTATTTCTTTTGTTGTCAAATCCTTTTAAAATGGTATTTTAGGACAGCAAATTTTAATAGGATAAAATGATACAAAAGAAAGAACATCTAAAATAAGAACAATTAAACTCTAGGAAAAAAAATCTCTGCAGCACACAAAGCTCTTTGACTTCTGGCTAATGTTTATCTATTATTTCTATGGGTTGTAGAAAGAAACAAGTAATGAATTAATAACAGGATGATTATTTCCACCTAAAACACATCTAGGAAGCTGGAAAAGCACCAAACCTACTCTACATTCTGCCTGAGTCAAAATTCCCTTTCCTCAGACATTTGAAGAGCATTTCAGTGGTAATGGGCATTAGTGCAGCACTGGACTGAGCACCAAAACCAACCACGAGCAAAACTCCTAGGAAAAAATGCCCAGCAATATCCATTCAAATTCATCAGCACAACAATTCCCAGTGAAAACTTCTGAAATATTGATTAATTCTCTCTGTTCGCTCTTTCCCATCCCAGAAATGGAGCTCTTTCCCCTTGACAAATGACCAGGCTTTTGTGCTGAGCTGCCACACTTTGGAGGGGAAGAGCTTTGCCTGTGGCAAGAACCCTTCAAAGAGAGTTTGAAGCTCACCTGGAGAGCCCCCGTGGGCAGGATGACAAGGAAATCCCATTTTGCACAGCTCTGTGTACATTATACATACATCTGTAAGTACAAAATGCAGCTGTAAATCTGAATTAATGCTGGGAAGAGTGGCTATGAGTGCTGACATCTGACTGGAGCTATCTGGATGTAAAGAATCTGTTCTGAGTTAGTCGTGGTCTGTGGGGAGGAAAAAGGCACCTGGAAATAATGAAATACTTGTAGATATTCCAAAATATTGAAAATATTTTTCATATTGAAAAAGGAAATAATGTCTGGGGTGACATGAACACCCACAGGAGGCAGGTGGAGCTCACATGGTGCCATGAGTGAGTGCAGATGATTAACTAAGGTACACACCTCACCCTGGGATGGGCTAAGAACCCAGCTGAAATGGAAGCCAAAGCTCCTAACCCCAATGGCATTCCAAGATTAGCACGTACCTTTTGATTAAACTCAAGATTAACTTGGATTTTTCATTTAAAATTCAGTTTAAACTCATCAGCTTTATCATTCTACAACAATAAATCAGCCATTTTAGAGTTTGATTCCAAGTCAACTTCCTACCAAGTAAGAAATTTTGGAATATATTTTGTCAGTACTTGCATAATCCCGCTGGCTGTAACCTTCACAGAATACTTCTGTGCAGGACACGGCCTCAGCAGGGGCTGGGAATGACAAATTAAATATCATGCTTTAGGAAGCTAAAGGCTGGATTCGCATTTGTAGTAAGAATTTAATAGATTTAAAAAAAAAAAAAAAAAAGACATTAAAAATTTCACACCATTGCAGTGTAAATAATCTGGTTTTCAGATGGCTCCCCAAAAGCTCCAGCTGCCAGAAGCCTGCTGTGCTGGAGGTCTGCTGCTGGCTCCTTTAAGCTGTGTTTATATTTGCTGCCTGATATTGTTTTCCTGGTTAAAAATGTAATGTGATGCAAAGATCTCTATGAATTACATTCTCTCAGTCTCAAAGTTTTACAAAAAATCCTCTTAAACAACATTCCCTTTCCTTGACTGGGTGCAATGCCACCCCACCAAACAAACACAGGCACAGGTGTAGGGCGGGACTTCGGGCCGTGACTCTCCTGCCTGGTCTTGCCAGGAAGCTTTGGAATCAAATTCCAACTTTCCTCTGCCAAGGTTGAAAGGAGAAAATACAACTCAACACAACTAAATACAACTAAAATACAACTAAAAATACCAAACCAGTGTGTTGGAGTGATCAAGGCGCATTTTTCTGTACTCGCACAGTGCCACATTCCCTCAGAACAGAAATTCACTGCACAGGCTGTGGAATTATGGAACTCCCCTCACTGCCTCCTGAGCAAGAGCCCAGAATTGTAAGAATCAGCTGGGCCTTAATCTTGCTTAGATTTCCTTCCTGTGGGCAAATGGAGAGAGTGGGGTTTTTCTCTCTGCATTCAGGTATTGGTAAAAGCCATAATTAAAACAGATTTTGAGGATTTCTGCTCAGTGCAACTGGCTGTAATTCAGCACACCCTTAAATCTGAGACAAGTTCTCCAGAGTTCAGTCAATAAAACAGCTCCTGGCGAGCAGCAGGAACCTGCATTCCCAGCTCAGTGAGCTGTCAGGAAGAAATGCAGGTTATTAGATGCCTCTGTTATTAGAGATTACACAAGTGGCAGAGAAAATGACATCCAATTCATGTTGCTCCTCAACTCTGATATTCCCCTCTCTGCAGTCCTCGTGAACACGTACAGATAAAAATTCACTTGGCTTGGAAGACAAAATAAGGATTGTATGTGACCAATATTAAAGAAACCTAAGAAAATGGTGAGGCTGGAAACCTATTTCGCAAGCTTTCAAAATGATTCTTTAATATCACATTTCATTTTTAATATAGCACTTACATCATTCTGAATCAGATTACTGCTCCATATCTACTTTTAAGGCTTCCAGAAGGAAAAAGCTAGAAAAGCCATTTTTTCTGTGTGCTCTGCTTTTTGGAATGTAGAAACACTTACTGAGCAAAAACAAAAAGAGATTTCTCTGTATTCCTATGTAGTGAGACCTCCACAGTCTCCCAGATTCCTTTTTAAGGACAGAAGGTAGAATGACTGTTCAAAAAAATTAATGAAAACACATTGTAAAAAGGAAAAAGAGGAATTCTTGAGCCTTCTTCTGGCCAATGCCCTTCTTCCATCTTACTTTTATGAAGCATCATTCTTTGGAAACCTCATCAAAACTTTACATACTACTACAGAAAGAGGCAAAATCCAATCCAAAACCTACCTAAAAACATACGCCATCTTTTTTTTGTGTATGTTTATTCTTAATCAACATGTGGCATCCACTGCTGCAGTGCTCTAGACCACGGGATAAGTGGATTTTTAAAAGCAAGCATTTACACTGAGGGCCAAGAAGAATTTCAGGAATGCTCTCGTCGGGACTTCTAAATTCAAAACCTGAAGCTCTTACTGAGCTTTCCGATCCAAGAACTACACCCAGCTGTGAACTGAATGTTGGTTTTCAAGTTATGAGCTAAATTCAAGTGTGGGGAGGAGAAAGGAAAGGGAATTTTCTTTTCAAATGTAGGACCTGATTCGTAACTCCAGCATCTCCTCCATCTGAAACAGATGAGTTTGATAATGATAAAGTAAATTGCACTGAATGTGCTATAGAATTAATAATACCTTTTCTCTAAAAAAAGGGGGGTTGTGGGATTAAAATTCCTGGATGTAAATATCTGTTAAAACAAAAAACAAACAAACAAACAAACAAACAAAAAAAAGCAGCAGATGCTGCTATCAAAAAAGAATAATTTGATTGTTTCACAGGACATCAATCAAAGCACTTATTTTAAAATATGCCAAAAGTAAACAGTGCTCATACATTACAAACCAATAGCAGGGTAATGCATGGTGGATGTGTAAAAGATAAACTGGGAGGGAAAGGTTCAATTCTGGCCTTTGGAAAGGAACAAAACACCAGAAATAATTGAGATACTCCCTTGTATGAGTATAGTGGGGGCTGGGGCACTACTCTGATTTTTGCCTGGCTCCCCAGCCTGTAGCTCTGACAAAACTTTGATATTAGAAAGAGCAGATAGACATAAAACATCATAGAGGAAAAAAAAAAATCTAATGTAAAAGGAAATAAAATAAGTAACTCAATCTGCCTGGGGAAAATTATTGAATTAACATACATATATAAAGAATTCAAATCATGAGGAACAGTGTTTGTGCTTATTTTTGGAACCTTTCATCCTGTTATAAATATGGCTATGCTTAATTAAGTTTGAAAACACACTTATAAGGAGAAGATGAAAAAACTGCAGTTATTACCCATAATAAATAATTTTAGATGCCTAAAAGCTTGTAGGACCAATACAAAATTATGGTATCAGAAATTTTTGAGCAATGATTTGCAAAGAGAAAGTGAAGATTTATATGGTAATAATCAAAAAACATTGTAAAGGGCATAATGCATACAATAAAAAATAAATTAGAAATGTACATTAATGGGAGAAAAATATTGTGGAAAGATAATAAGCTGAAGGAAAGTTTTATCTCTTCCAAGTTAAATATAATTTTTTTTCTCTGAAAGAACAGCATAACAATAGTTAGAGATCATCACCTTCCTGCAGCCAGGTTGTACCTGTTATTAACATAGATGCACTCATGTTAATCAAAATCCAGCAAAGTTCTAAAATCTGCTCTTCAGGCTCATTGACAAGTGACTTTCTACTTTGTTAGAACTTAGATATCAGCATTAATGGTAGACATAAAATTAACTTATATGTTTGGTCATTTAGAAAACAGATCAAACTTTCTTTTTGTAACCTGCTCAGATGAATAGAACCCGAGACTAAACCAGTAATACTCAATAAAAAGGGTTTCAAATCAATCAGGAACCTATTAATTAAATTATTGAAAGGATTATTAATTACTTGTTATTATTAACAGACGCAATGAACTGGCAACAGATGGTGTGATAGAGTGAAAAAGAGATTAATTTCATACATTCACTTTTGGCAGTCCTGCAGCCCAACCAGACCATCTGTGGCACATTAGGACCATCCAAAGCTGTACCATACATTTTGCAGAGATGTTACAAATTGCTGGACTCTCTGCTTTTCCAGTCCATCCCTCCCCATGGCAGAATTTTAAACAAAGAAGTTTTTATCCCATCCATTCCACCCTCTGCTCTGCCTCTGGCACTGCAGAGCTCCTCCAGGCTTTCTGCAGGATTTTATTGAGCTGCACTTCCAGCCTGAGAACCACCTCAAGTTCTTGCTCACAGCACATTTTCCACTGCTACCAGGAGGAGTTTCAATTTCCAAGTTGGGAATCATCTTCACCTTCCTTTTTCCAAGTGAAAATTCTAAATCTGTTTGCAGAACACTGAGAAGGGGATAAATCTTGTGGTCCCTGATGGTTCTTACAATTCTGGTTCATGACAGCTTTTAACAATTGGACATTGGGTATTGTTTTCCTTCTGCTTTGGAGCTTTCTATCATATTTGTAAATGATTTTGTAAAGACCAACATTTCATCCAGCCAATCCATCTCCACAACTCTCTTCCTCTTTGCTACAAATATATTACACACAGAGAGATGAAATCTTGTTTACCTTTACTTGGAGCATTTGTAATGTCAGAAATTTAATTTTAATGGACACAAACACACACCTGTAAAACAGGATTTGCAGCACAGAAATATGCTCAGAAATCTTGATTTCCATAGAATGGATTCAGGGATGTAATGTGATCATTTTAGGGGAAATTTCAATTGACTGGGTAAAAGACTAATGACATCTGTTTCCAGTGAAATAGTCTGGGTTTTTTAGTGCAAGTCTGTATTCTAAATTGTCCTAGATAGTTTGTCCTAGATAACATACACAAATCCATCTGCCATGGCCATCAGAGGACATAAAACTGCAAAGTGTAAAAACAAGGAGTGAGGAGCTGGCTTTCAGTGACCTGAAATGTGCAAGTCACAAACACACAGGGAAATTCTTCTGCCCTCCTCATTGCTCTTTCCACCCAGGAGAGGAAGGAATGGCCTAACAGAGCACATGCTCATGTTGTAACTCTGGAACTTATTGCTGTATTTCTCGTGTGAGTTTTAGAAATGCTTTCACAGAAATGCCCAAGCAACGTCGCTAACAGCTCAGTCTTTCTGAACAACACATGAAATAAATGTCAGTTTTTCCACTGTCTTCCTCCAGTCCCTTCTCTTCACACCACATTTTTCCTCCATGATTTTCTACTCCTCCCTCTTCTCCATTCAGCTCTAAAGGCTCAGCCCACAGGTGAATTCCTTGTCAGGAATTTACTGCCATATGGACAATTACCTGTGTCAGCCTGAAAGGAGCCTGTGTTCCATCCCTCCCACCTCTGCAGGGGCTGCAGGAGTGGATTTAACACCTGAGACAGGAGCTGCTCTCACCTGCTTTGTTCTCTGCCCTCTGCTTCATGTGCATTTAGCTTGGCACTAAAAGTCTTCAAATCAAGCAAATAAACCCCAGTCTTTCCCTTGTTTCTCCACTGGAAGAGTCAATCCTACAACCATCCCTACTGCCAAAGTGGGACAGGGGAAGAGAACCGTCAGGAGTTCCACAATACCTGTCTGTAAGATTTATTTTCGAATATCCACATACATTTCATAACCAAAAAGATGTCAAGTTGGCCTCCAAGCTACTCAGAGCCCACCGTGCCAGCTAGTCACAAAATAATGTTTTGGTGATTTATTAGTTTATTCCCTATATCAAAACTTGTTTTCATTATCATATCAAGTTCCTGTTCCCTATTGGTTCTACAGCCATCAAGGAAACTGAATCTAAGGTAAATGAGTAATTGGATTTGACACAGCTGTCCTAATCCATTATACTGACATTAGTATTTTAGGCAAGAGATACTTGTTAGGACAGTGAGTGACCTGAGCAGACTTGTCTGCCTCAGATAAGCTAAATTTTGCCCATATAGATGATGTGAACCTTTGCAGGGATTTTCATGTTCCATCCTAAAGCAGCTGAGAATTTTGGTTGTAGGTTGTAATTATTGCACAGATGAAAAAAGAATTAAAAACTCACTTTATAATGGGGGAAATTTTAGTGTTAGAGCCACTGACTGGTACTGGAGGATGTCATTGTTAAGGAGAGTCTGATTATTTTGCAGCACTACCAGTTGGGAAAGTATTTTTAATAAGTATTTTTAAGTGCTTTAAGTTTTACCCTAATGGAGATAAAAGGACCAGAAAGAGCTCACCACCTCCTGTAAGCTTTTCCCAGATTTCCCTTGTTTTTCCTCCCTCTAAGGTTGGTTTTACTGCTTAGGGGACACAAGGGGATGAGTGAGCCAGACAGAGAGCAGGGTCGGGGGGCTCAAATTTTGGGACAGGGAGTTTGCAGGGCCTTTAGTCACTGTCTTGCAAATTCAAATTTCTCAATTAATCAGTCAAACTATCTGACTCATTAAGCTTTTTTTATTTTTTTTTTGAGAGCTTGAATGGGTTTTTCATGGAGGGAATTTATTCAGTAATCTCTAACACCCCCTTTGGAGAACTTGTCAATTTTCCTCTTAGTCTTAGCAGAAAGTTCACTGCAATATTCCACTTAGAATTCTTCCCACATGCTAGTATACTTTCTTTAGCTGCCTTCAAATTCCCCAATTTCTTTCAGTTATTTCTTTATCACTCTGATTTCCACCCTAATTTTTAGAGCACAGACCTGGTTAGGCACAGAGATATTCACTTATCTTAAAACTAATGAAAAGAAAAAAAAGTTCCAAAAGACACAAATGGATTTTATACCTATGGTTCTTCCACCTTTGAAATAGCTTCTAAAAAACCCTTAGAGCGATGATTAGAGAAATTACTATGGAAAAAAAGTTTGGAAATTCAAGGGAAAGCAAAATAATTTCAAAAGAAAGACGTGCACCAATTGATTTTTTGTATTTTGAGTGTAGAGCTCATTATTGGCCCTGCTGCAGAACCCTGTTCTGCAGTGATGTGAAGGTTCTGTGGGATATAAAATCAGGAATTCTATCTCTAGCATACACAATCCCACACAAGCAGCACAACCCCTGTGAAACATGAAAGCAAAACTGTACATTATGTGCACCTGAAAAGAAACAGCAGCTTAGTGGGATCTTTGCTGTTTGTATAAGCATTTAAAAGCGAGAGGCAACACTCAGATTTTATTCCTTTTCTCAGATGTGCTGCTCTCCCTCATCAAACACTTCAAAAAATTGGAACTGTCTTCTAATATAAATGTCTCCTACTGGGGAGCTACTTCTTCTAAATGTGTTCAAAACAGGTCATTAGCAAGTTTGCCGAAGGAAAACCCATGTTAAGCTTCAAGATTTTATTTCCCCGGAAAATATATTTTACCCTCTCATTCTCAATCAGCATAAAAAAGAGCCCTTTTAATTTTTTTATTCCACTTCCCTCCCCACAAAATATTTTTTTTTTTTTGAAAAGTGAGAACAGTCAAGATCAAACAACAAACTTGTTTATATTCTCAACTCAGAGACATCCTCCATTGACCTCTAGTGTGGGACAGCATTTTCCTGGAGTTTTCCTGACCAGGCTACACCACAACATTCCTGAACTGAGCCTGGACAACTGCAGGGGTTGAACATTCTAAATTTGTTCCTTTAGAACACCAGCAAAATGGCAAAATGTGAATATTGACAAATAACTCTAAACTGGAGAGCATGTGCCATTAACATTTCTCTGCTGGTTGATAGAAATGACCAGGGGCACATATTGTAGAAAAATAAACCTTTACATCCTCAGGCCCTTTTCATGTTCTTTCCTAGTTAGCACAAATTGACTTATTCCCTTGGCACATAAAAGGAATATTTTTTGTATAATAATAAAAAACCTGCTTGCATATTTCATGTGGGGAGTTTTTGTGTGTTTATTTTTTGTTAGTTTGGGGTTTTGTTTCATTCTCCCCCCCTCCAAAAAAAAAGAATAATCCTAAATCAATCATAAATATACCAATGAAGTGCAGGAAAATGTTCTATTCTCTTTCACTCCTGACTTTGTTGACATGAAGTTTACGGAAGAAGTTTAAGGTTGTGGTTGTTTTGGTGAAGTTTGCCTGAAAGCTATCCTTATCTCCTTTAAAGCACAAAAGAAATGAAGTTGCTCAGACATTTATTTGATTCCCACATCTAAGTTAGTCTTTTCTTGTGACAGATAGATTCAAACTCTAAACATTCTATTATTCTGAGATGGCTCTTGGTATTGTGCAGCAGGCTGCACTTCCAGCACCTATTACCACAAGATGCCTTTAACAAAATTCATCCATCAAGAGAAAAGTGACAGAGCTGCACCAAAGGATTCCCAGGATGAGAATAGGAGAGGCATCAGCATCCTAACAATATTTGTAAGGTTCCTTGAAGCATTTTTCTATCCTTAAATATCTGTTTTATATAAGCAGGCTTTGTATTTTCATGGCTACTCCTGCATCTCTTTGTAAAAGTGTGTCCTCTGATCCTACAATGATCTACCAAGGAGCAGATAATTTATATGATAACTTCACAGATATTCTAATTTTCTAAGCCCTTCTTACAGTCACACCATCACAGGATGGTTTGTGTTTGAAGGCACCTGAAAGCCCAGCTCATCCCAACCACCTGCCATGGGCAGGGAACCCCTTCCACCATCCCAGGCTGATCAGAGCTCCTTCCAGCCTGGCCTTGGGCACATCGAGGGGCACCCACAGCTTCTCTGGGCACCCTGTGCCACCCTCACAGGGAAGGATTTTTTTCCTCCTTAAATCTAATCTAAACCTCCTCTTTCTCAGTTTGAAGCACAAGCCACTGCAGAGACCAGAGGCTGTGGATTAATTTCCTGTTGTGCCTTTGCCACTCGTGGTCTGCAAAGAGAGTGACTCGTGAAGTTTTTATACCCCCAGCTAATCCTGTTTCTCTTGGGAATTTGTGTAGGAGTTGCATGATCTGGCAGTTATATAATCTGGCAGCTACATTAACAAGTAAACAAGATGCTGTACCCAGTTTAGTGTAAGAGAAAGTTTTTCACTTCCAAGTATCAAGATGGTCAGAGCTGATTTAGAGGAGGAATCGCGATGGTTTGAAAGCCACAAAGTAAAGCAAGGGAAGAGTCAAAAGTAACTCATCCTCACTGGATTCCTTGATTTCCCAGTGAGTCTCTCTGTTTCTGACCAGTTTGATTCCTTGCTCATTTTTATACCTGCAACAACATTCTTTATCTTGCGTCTTTTTCTGCCTGTCGCATGTCAACTCCCCAAATTAGTGTCTTTCCTGAGCCATCTCCCTCTCAGAAGCCCCAGAAGCATCTCACCTCCCTGATATGCAGCAGAGGAGGGCAAACATCCCACGGCGTGACAGCCTGGCACCCAGCACTGCTCTCTTTCTTCTAAAGGAGCTTCCCAAGCTCGCTGTCTTTGCAAGTGACTGCTCAAACCAGACATAAAAATGCAGAGTGAAGCAGGATATGAATATTAAAGAGACATTACCTGGTTGATAACATTATTTATTAAACTGGTGGCTTTGGCAGACAAATTGATGTCAGGTTCAGGGATTCCTTGGACCAATGAATGATGTTCAGAGGCCAACAGCATCCAGTGAGGCTCAAGCTGTGCTGAGAAAATTGATGTCCAAGCATTCAAATGCACTGTGTATGCCCAGGAATAGACAATGAAGAACTTCAGATAAGGATCATCAACACAGTAGCTCCCAAGAATGTTTTTCCCTTTGTTTCCTTAAGTCATCCTCACAGACAGACGAGATGGTATGCATTAGACAAGTCAGAAAAAGAGGTAGTAATTGGAATTTTGGTTGAGATCTGAGTCTACCAAACAAAAGCAACGTGAAAGTCTATGCTGTACTCAGGCAAGAAGCAAAAATAAGTTTCTGGCTTTTCAGATGCCAGTTCTCAAAGTTACAGTCAAGTCTTTCCCAGGTTTTGCCCATCTGTCTAATGGGCTCTCAGCCTAGGCAGCCTGGAATGGAGTCAGTGTCATTATCCCCTTGCTGTAATTGGCATGGCGGGATGGAGCAGCATGTACAGCCTTCTCCTGGTGGGAGAGAAAGAGGCAGGAGAAACTGAAGCAAGTGAGCCAGATGTCACAGAGACCCTGAGAAGTGTGCTGGGATCCAGAGGAGGAGTGAACAAGCTGTCTGCTTTTGCTGCACAGGAGCTGTTTGTTCCCATCCTCCACTGGCTCTGTTTTTTTCCAATGCACATGACTTTGTTCTTCTTGTTGGTTTTGCACTTCTGACCAAAGGTGGGGTATTTTAGGCGCTATGAGCTTGAAATATTCAACTGGTGATGACCCTTTCCCTTTCCATGTGCCAGACACTGATGTTGGCATGAGATTGTGAAGGAACAAGAGGGTTTAAATGGCAATATAGCAGCATGAAAGAAAGAACAGGATTTAATAAAGAATTAATGATCACTTTGTTTTGCCAGTTTCTTTATCTCTCTGGAAAACTTTCTTTGGTTTACGTCTCTAAGAAAGCCAGACCCCATGACAGCTGTAAGGGAAAATAATTCATACTTGGTCTTTAGACAAAGAAACTGGTCTGAGAAGCAGGAAGGAGGAGATTCATTCAGTTTTGTGGGATGTAGTGCAATGTGGCCCTGATCTACACTAGAATTTTGAAGGTTGAGTGCCCATGGTTGAATCAAACCATTTGCAAATTTGGATGAATCTTTGGGCTGCTTTCTGCTTTGATCTGCGGCAACCACCTGGCTAAACCCACAACTCAGTCCTGCTGATGGTTTTTACCTCTCTCCCACTCCTCGATGCTCTCCAGGCAGGTCAGACTGCTCCCAGGAGCCCAGGAAGCACTGAGAGGCAGGACACCACTACAACAGACCTGAGCCAGCCATAAAAAACCAAAATAAAATACCCCAAACAAAAGAAGAAACTGTATTGTAATTTCCTTGATAGTTTTCTATGAAACACCGTTTTGGATTCTTCCACTTTCAGATTTCATTTCTGGTCTGTAACACTGAGAGTTTGGTTCATATCTCAGCAAACGTGTAACATCCACAAACACCTAAACGATTCCAGAGGCCTCAGTCCAGAATTCTCAGTGTTTCCATCAGCGTTTCTCCAGAATCAAAGGTGAAAGAGAATTAAATAGGTTCCAGATGGAGTGGACTTTAGCTAAAGAGGAGAAGTCAGAAGCTTAACCATATGATAGACCTAGAGGCAACTCCAGAGCTGCCAGGAGCTGCCTTTGGAGTCTGCCAAGGAGACAGATGCTCATGCCAACAGAGCGGAGATTGGCATCATTTATATCACATCAGCTCTCCTGCTGTCAGCATGCCACAGAGCAGAGCACCAAGGCAGACAGTTAATATTTAGAAAAGAGCAATCACACTGTATGCATTTAGATCCTATATCCAGGAACAGTTTTCATACTTTATTTACCCTTTTGGATCTTAAGAATGAAAGCATGGTCTTGTCTTCCCGTGTTCCTATAAAGCTCTTCATGAAAACTTCACGTGATCCTCAAAGCATAAATAAAACTAAACCTTTAATTTTTATACCAGTGTAAAACTTCAGGATAAGCAGTGATTGTATAAGTGATATTACTGTGAAAATTAGATCTTCCACTTATAAATGAAGCACTCACAAGATGCAGGAATGTGTTGGGGTTTTTCCCCTCCTTATTTCCACTCTACAAATCCTGAATAAAAGGTGCAAAACCGAAGAGATATAAACACACAATTCTTAC
Organism: Nesospiza acunhae; assembly: GCA_013398715.1. Taxonomy (NCBI): domain Eukaryota; kingdom Metazoa; phylum Chordata; class Aves; order Passeriformes; family Thraupidae; genus Nesospiza; species Nesospiza acunhae. Next base: position 692,756 of record VZSU01000831.1, on the reverse strand, counting down.
CTAAAAGCTGTTTTTTCTTTTAGTGGATTCATACATTGCTCCTAACTTCATGCTCTGCCACTTGGAACATCTTTCTGTCTGAAAATAAATTATGCTCTGTGTGGAGCATCCAGCCTAACCTTAGGCACCCAGCAGCATACAACTGTACAGATGTATTACAGCAAATATTCACAGCCCACGCTGGGCCATGGCACTTGAACAAGTGCAAACTCTTGCCTGGAATCCTGGACACAAACTGGTTCAAGCAAGCCTTGTTTGGGGATCTCTGTGCTGGGACTTCAGGTCTGTCAGAAACTCACATTTCTCTGAATAAACACAATCATCATCTAAACTCAGCATTAAAGCAGAAGTTCTGGACAAAGCAGGGTGAAGATTGGTGGAAATCACTGTCCCAGCACAAAGCAAAGCAGTGACTTCAAAACCAGAGCTCTGCAGCTCTGAAATACTTCCAGATCAGAAGGATTAACTTTGTTCTTTCCGGAGCCCTGCACCATAAAGTGTGTTAAAATCCACCTCTCCCTGATTGAGAGCCCAAATAAACATTGGCAATTATTTAACAGCTGTTTAGGCAGCATGTTTACATATCCTGGGGACTGTGCCATCCAAATATTGTGATTTCATTAAGGAGCTTTGCCCTCAAGAAGCTCAGGGACTGAGGCTCCTGAGGGGCCCAGAGCAATGTGATAATTTTCCTGCTGTGCTACCTGGCTTTCACAAGGGGTTGATCTCAGGCAACCTTGCAGATGGTTTATGACTGCACAAGTCCTCAGCAACATGGCAAAACAGTATGGTCCTGAGGAAAAAACATAAAAACAAATGTGCCACCCCTCTGTCAGGCACTGCACAAACAGCAGCAGCACGGGGTTGTTTATCTGAGGAGTTTCTGATGCATCTCTTTGGCTTTTTTTTCCCCTAACCACCAAATACTCATTAAAAATCCCATGTTCTCCATGCATCAGAAAAATCAGCATCTTCACACCAATGTGTTCTCGCTGAATGCTGGCATTGCCTTCATGTGCCATGGAAAAAAAACAGATTTTCTGCCAAGTTCTCCATCTCTTCCCACAGAATGCCAAGTTCTCCATCTCTTCCCACAGAACTGAGCCTAACCTGCTAACTGCCCAAAAAGCTCTTGCTGAGCATCTGCATTCCTCTTCCCTCATGGCCAAACATTTTGCTCTTAAATCCCTGTACACTCCTGAGAGTCTTTTGATAGCATTTAAAATGTGATTTCAGCTCCTCAGGCAGATCAGCAGAAGCTCTCAGGGTGAGCTGTGCCAGCTGGAGCCCAGATAAGGCCTTTGTTGCCTTTATCCACATTTGGGAGAGGCAAAGGAGGGGTTCCAACAACTGGGCTCAAGATTCGGTGAGGTCAGATAATCCTGAGCAAGGTGTGCTTGGGATTGATATTCCTGGGATGAACAGCTCTCCTCATCTGCAAGCACAGATCTCACTCCAGACCCAATGTACATCTCACTTTATATTAAAATATAAAATATATACTCAGCCTCAGCGCTCAGACTTTTCCCCCTCAAGACACTCATTATAGCATGTGCACCATTCTGAATGCAAAAGTGTTTAAATCAAATCTATATTTTGCAAACACTGTAAATGTATAAAATCTGGTTTTAATTACATATACATAACATATTTGAAAAGAACGTAACATTATATTTGCTTAATCCAATCAATTTATATTCAGCTCCTTTAATGTGGCAGAAGTTATAAATGAGTGGATTTAATCTCTCCAGAGTGCACATTTTCATTCTTTACAAATGATACTGTCCTTAAAAACCACAATATTTTCTCCAGCACTAAATATGAAACAAATAGTCCTCTTTGCTAAAATTAACATCTGCTTTCTTCATGAAAGCAAACTAAAAAGCTTATTTGTGTTTCAGGAATTGTGTCTTCTGCTCTCAATCACACCAGTGAAAGGAAACATTTGGCTGTTGCTCCATGGAAAGCAACTTTCTTATGTCTCACATCTGATTCTAAATTACACAGCTTTTAAAAAGTACAAGTAATATATTAAAAACAAACAAACAAACAAACAAACAAACAAATATGTGAAAAGCAGAGAGATGCTCTCCATAATACCTTTGGCATGGAACAGATCATGGAAATAAAAAGATACTAAAGAAGAAATTCAGGTACTTCTGTTTCTTTTTTTTCTGGTTACAAGGCTCAGAAGATGTTAAAAGACTGATTTAAATATAAAACAAATGATTTTTTTTTTTCCTTTCCATCTTACATCAGTTTTCCTGGGGAAATAATTGCCACAGGAGCCTGTGCAAGACCAGCTGGAAATAAAAGTCCATGTGTGTTCAAATGGGATAGAAGATCATAATGGAATGAACCACAAATGTGGAAATTGATATAAACTCCTGCCAAAAGAAGTAAACTATCAGTCACTGACTGCAAGAGATTCCCATAAGAGAATCTTTTGTGCTGTACAGTATATTTATTCTGAAATACAAACAACTGGCCACTGCCAGACAAAGCACGGAAGAAGAGGCACTGCTAGTGGATGATTATGTTAATTTAAACTGATTTTTGGGCGTGGTAAGTGGAAGAAGAGTCAGAGAAAGTCACAACACCCTTTATTTTCATGTAAAGTCACAAATAATTTTCCTTTTGTCAGTAAGTGAAGCACAGTCTTTCCAGTCTTTAAAACACCCCACATTTCAGCCTGATCCGTATCTGACAACATCAAAAGAGGGAGCTTAAGAGGGGGCTTTGCCCACTTTTAATGAACTCTTCATCAGAGCAGCTTTGATCCAAAGCCAGCAATCCATGCACAAACGTTTACCTTTGCAATTAGCACCTGGGGCATTGCTGGGCCAGGAAGAACATCTGGGGGCAGGGAGAACATCTGGGGGCAGGAAGAACATCTGGGGGCAGGAAGAACATGCCCAGTGCTGTGCCACAGCCTCTCCTCTGTGCCAGTGACACAGGGGCACCCTGGGCAGGGCTGGGTGGCTCCAGGCGCTGGCACCCCCTGCTTCTGCGCTCATCTCTCTGAGCAGGCACTGAGCACTCTGGCAAACAGAGTGCAGAATTCTTTCCTAATTAATGCCCACAGATAAGCCCCTGGGGTCACTCACATCCAAAAGGCAAACAAGTCCCAAAAAGTGAATTATAGCATTCTAAAAGCTATAGAAAGCATTATAGCCACTCCTACCTCCCTTCTTCTTCCCATCATCACACAGATAAACAGAAGAAAAATAAAATAAAATAAAATAAAATAAAATCTCCGTCAGAGGCAGAGGCAAAGTTCCCTGAGCTCGTTCTCCTTCCTGCAGCAGCAGCCCCAGGGGCTGCCCTGTGAGCAGGGGGAGGCCAGGCAGGCACAGCCAGCCCTGCCCTTCCAGGCACTCCCAGCCTGGAACCATTTCCAGCTGGGAAACCTCAGGGCTGCTCATCACCATCTCTGATCAATAACCCTGCCTGGCCATGGACCTGCCTGGGCTCTGCTGAGCACTGCAAACATAGCCAGAAACCAAAAATGAGAGTTTTGCTGTCACCCTGGTTTTTTAAGATTTCCTAGGCCTTCTGATGTTGACATTCTTGTGGTGAACTTTCTCAGACACTTTCTGTAAATAACTCATTGCTTTGTCTTCTTTTATGGAGGAGGAGAAAGTTGATGGACTGTTGGTTTGACCAGTGTCATTGGAGAGGTGGCACTGTCACCCTCCAATCCGCTGTCACTTTTGGAAAACTATAAATGTTGGAGTCAGAAAAGAAACTTCCTCTTTCTTCCTTCACCTTGAGAACGGTGGTGTGCTTGTGTTCTTTCATGTCCTAGAGTGACATTTTGCAACTTCTGAGATTCCAGGGCTATAAAGTGTTTGAGCAGGAGTGAATCCCTGCCAAAGTGAGCGGAGTGAACCAAGCAGGTCCTGCTGGCTGGAGAGGTCTGTCTGATGCCTCATTAATTCATGTTCTCGCTGCTCCTTGCCTTGCACCTGCAGAACTGTGTCCTCGGGCAGACCAAGAGCCCTCATTCTGGCCGGTATAAATCAGAATAAACCAGGTTTCCCAGATCTGCTTTTGTGTAATTATAAGGCAGGAGCTGTAAATTACAGACAATTTTCTCCAGTCTTAGACTGCTGCTGCCCAAGAAGAGGTTTAAACAGCATAACAGTGCATAGCTAATATAAATAAGATATTTAGAAGACCAAAGCCTTTAGAGGAGATAATATTTTAAAATACATATTTGAGTAAGATACTCAGGAGCAAAAAACTTGTAATCTGGCATTACTGATGTGGAAGGTAATTCAAATGGAAGGGTACTTCTGCCGTTTTACTGAGGAAAGTAAATTCTACACAAGTAACTACAAAGTTTCAGCAGCTAAACTATTTGTACAACAGGATAATTTTTTAGGAATTCCTAGGAGGGAAAAAAAAAAAAAAAAGGAAACTCAGACTGTCTAATCAATATATGAAACTCCCAGTAGGAGAAGAAAACTTCAACCTTCCAGATATAAAACATATTACAGAGCATTCACACTTGAGCAATTGATAGGATGGTTTAGAGAGACTGCCATGGAGTCAGCGGAATGGATAACCTTGGGGGAAAAGGAGTATATGAAATTTCTGTCCCTCGAGGTATTCGTTTGCTGAGGCTGGAGGAGAAAAGATCCAGAGCTTCATGCCATTAAGACTACAAAAAAAAAAAAAAAGTGATTAGTTCATATAAAGAAAAGTTTGTAGTCTGCATTACCTTATGAATTTTCAAAGGGGAAAAAAATCTCCTTTTTAATGATAGAAAATACAAAGTTATCTCATTTTAATTGAGGTGTTGCTGCAGTCTGTTAGAAATCGTGAGGGATCTTTTCATTTGTAAAGTACAACGTGGTTCTCCAACAGATATTGGCAATTCTTTAGGGCCCAATCCAAAGACAAAAGCTTTTCTGTTGCCTCCACAGGTTTTGTATTAGGCCTTTAGTAAACTGAAATGGAACCAAATCCCAGAGCACTCACACACGTTGGCATTGATAAAGAGCCAGCAAAAACTGCACAGCAATCAGAGTCCCAGGCTTTCTGTCATTTCCAGAGAAATCAGCTCCAAGTGCAATGCAGGATCAAATCCAAACACTCATTGTACAATAGAGGGAAGAAATATGACACAGCACTGGGCAAGCAGTGAGCAATAGGGATATTAGCTGTGGGCAGACAGGGGAAATATGCAGCTCTCATCCTATATAAAACCCTCCAATGAACCAAAATACTTTCTGATGTCAGATCCTGGCAGCTGCATGACTGAAGTAGGATTTTTTTTTGTTTTTTTTTTTAATCTCAAGGTCAGCCGATACATTTTAAAATTTATATAAAATTCCCTTTTGCCAAAAAAGTTAAATTCTGCTTACTGGAGATATTGTCGTGCCATGCTGATGCACAGATCATTTCCAGTTCGCTCCTGCAGGATTCCTGTCACCCACCTTTGATGGAAGACAGGGAGGTAATGTGGGACTTTAGGAGCAGATGCAAACCACAAACAGGTCCCCGTGGGAATTCCTGAACACTTGAAGAAAGAAATATGCAGAGACATCAAAATTTTCTCCATTTGGAGACAAAATTAGGATTTAGGAATGAAGGCCAGATGCTGCTCAATCAGGATTCCAAAACTTTAATTAGGAGTTAAAACTTTGAAAATAATCTTATTTCAACTTTTAATTAGGGACTATTTGCCTTTTGGGCTTTTTTTTTTTTTTTTTTTTTTTTGAGATTATAGGAGTAAGAATGCAGTACCCTACTTCAAACAAAGACTTTAAATGGGATTAAGTGGCAAATTAATGAATGTAGCAGCATCCAGGTGAAATATTGACTTAAAGTTCAGCCCTTTTAGAGATCATGTTTGAAAAATTAAGTCTCTGCTACCTCTAGCTGACTGAGTTTATACTTTTGCTTTGGTTTATGCTTTAGATTCAGATGAGGTGCGTCAAAAACGATTCATCTTTTTTAAAAATTCAATCATTTTTGTGTAGAAACAAATCCAATTTGTTTATTAATCTCTCAAATATGTCCAATGGATTTTTAATTGAGAAGTAATTGCATTTTGCCTTATAGAGTCTTTGTTGATTTCATAAGCTTATCATCAATCCTGTGGTGATTTCTCACCTGATAAAGAAATAACATTATCTAATTAATCACATTGTGTAATAACTAAACTCCTATTTAGAGGTACAATAATTCGATTTGGAAAATGGCAGGAAAACAAGAAAATTATTCCCCAAGGTAGAGGGATTGTGGGTTCTACTTGAAAGGAAGACACGCAGTTTGCAAAGTTGATTAATTAGTTTAAAGAGGATCTCAAAAAGCTCAGTCCTTTGAAGTCTGCAATCAGTTTGGAAAAGAAAATATATCTGTGCTACAAAGATACCTTGTACCAACTTTCAAAATATTATCTGTGGCAAAACACAGCGTTTGCTTTGCTGTATGAAAAACCTGTTTTCACTTTTGGAGACACAGTATGATAAATTTTGGCAAGCTGAGTGATTTCCCGTCTCTGATGCATTTGGCAAGGCAGAAATGCTAAATAAGAGAAGCTTGCCTTGAATTTCCATCCCCCCTCCAAAGCTTCAGCTGCAGCAGCTGAGAGGAAAGGAGATGCTGGTTCAAGTGAGAAGTCTTTGTGGGCAGGGGTAATGAATCACACTTAAAATACGTGGTCACTCTCCACCATGGGCATATTTTTATCATTCCTATTAGACAGCCAAAAAAAAAAATAAAATTGAAAAGTCTCCATAGAGCTCGTTTTGAGACCTGTGGCAGAGATGAATAGAGAGTTTAAATGGATGATTTGAGGCTGACAACCTCAGCAAACTGTGGTTCAGAGCAACTGTGGCAACACAGCTGTGGCATCGTGCTGAAAATATCCCCATCTGAACATATGTACAGAGCTCGAGGAGGAGTGATGTCCTGGGGGGAAAAGACAGGAAAAGAACACTGAATTCTGACAGGCTATCTGAAAAGTCTTTTCACTATAGAAGATCAAGAATCCTCCTCTGAGAAAGCAGAAATAGAGTCACACACACGGAGTAGTTGCTGATTTCACAAAGCTGCTTTGAACTTCTATTTCCCCGTTTCTAAGGGCACAATTTGAATAAACAAAATTTTCTGCCTGAATAAATCAAACAAAATACTAAATGTACACGAAGAAGCATTTCAAAGTTTCAAATAAGTGTCTGAAAGAGCAATAGAACATTTTGGATCAATAGTTTTCTATCATTTGCCTATTGGAAAAGGTCTTTGATAAAATGATTCCTTATTTTGCCCAGCAGCTGGTCTGTGAGTTGAGCTATTCACCAGTAACCACATGAAAAGAAAAAGAGATTGCAGCTTATTTTCACTCTTTAATAACTTTTCAAATATCTACCCTTTTCCCTAATATAGTTAATTGAAGACTAATAAGCAGCAGCCTGAATTCCTTAGACTTTTATTAAATTCATTATTCTCTGCTGCTGTTTAGACATCTGCCTTTTCCCACTTCCAAAATTCTCGAATTTTTTTTTTTTGAATTTTTACTTCTTCAACTCTCTCAGTGCAAGGCCCACCAGCCCAATCTGATCCCCCCCATAAAGCAGGACCATGCTCTGCACCATTTATGAGCTGTGCCTCTGGAATTTCCCAGCCTCCAAAACTTTCCTTTTCCTCGTCTCAGGATTTCTCAGAGCCCCTCCTCAGCAGGACTTCCACAGGTCTCCCTCACACCACCATCAACATGTCCACCAGTGAAAGCAGTTTTCATCATCTGCCAAATGCCAATCAATAGAAAATGGACACAGCAGAGAATTCAAATTACACAAGTGCTAAAGTCAGCCCAGCCCTCCATCCCCACTGCATTTAGGCACTTCATTTTTACATTAATGAACCTCTAGAACTAATTATGTCATGCAAGAGCTCATCATGTTTTTGCACAATCAATTTCTGACTGTTTAATCCTAACCATAATCTTTCAACCTCTTCCGTTTCAAGGGCAAACTCCTTAGTGAGATCACAGAACTGTTCACAGTTTTAATGTTAATTAATTCAATATATTGGCAGATCCACGTGGAAAGGAAAATTCTTCTCTTCAATAAAATCTGTGACTCTTTAGCTCACCACTGAGTGGAGGCCAAGGCTGCCACAAAACCCCTCCTGACCTCTCTGCCATGCCTGGAAGGATTCTCCCAAGGCAGAGCAAATGTTGCCATGAACACTCCCAGGCAGATGGATTTGAGAGGCTCCAGAACTATTTGATATTAAAAACCCTCATAAAATGTCTTCTTTGTCCTCTAAAAGTGACTCTTTCTTTGAAATAAAGGTAGATTTGTCATTGTAAAACATCTTCCTCTAACCCCCAAGCCATTCCTTGGTCTAATAGAAACTATTAAAATCTGTGAAATTCAAAATATGACAGTTTGTTTTAATATTTCGCAGGAAAATCTCAAGAGCCACAAATGTAATTTTTCCTGCTACCTGCAATCCTATCTGATTATTTCAGCTGATTGTAAAAACAGGGAAAATAATTTTTAGAGAAATTCTTCAAAAGAATAAATTTGCTTTTTGTGCATTATAACTTACCTGTATTTAAAATCCAAATATATCAATTCTCTAAACAACCTGGCCTTTACCAAAACTTTTCCTCTCCTTTTCCACACAGTTTTAAAGAAAATCATCTTTTCACTACTCATCACCGAGAGGGTTTATCTGTGAAATACTTATTCCATTTCTTCCTGATTATTTCACAATCCCTGAAAAGAAGTGTTCATGCAACATTATTTCAGTTAATGTAATCTGCAAACTCCTGCTATATTTCATTCCACCAAGTAAACATTCACTGACTTTCTCTCTGGTGTCACACACTCCAGCAGCTGTGTCCTTGATGAAGCTGGGTAGAAATTACTTATGATATGTTAGAATTTATCATTTCTGCTAATTTTAAACTTTCCCCTCTCAATTCCATCAACTCTGCACTCAGCTAATGCTGATACCTATTTATTGGAAAATGCAGGAGTCCCTGGCAGCTGGCAGTGGGAATTGTACCTATTTATCCTGGGATGAATCCTAGGGTACCTATTTATACCTATTTATCCTAGGATAAATCCTAGGGTGCCTGTTTATACCTATTTATCCTAGGATAAATCCTAGGGTACCTATTTATACCTATTTATCCTGGGATGAATCCTAGGGTGCCTGTTTATACCTATTTATCCTGGGATGAATACTAGGGTACCTATTTATACCTATTTATCCTGGGATAAATTCTAGGATAGCTATTTATACCCATTTATCCTAGTAAAAATCTTAGGATACCTATTTAAACCTATTTATCCTGGGGTAAATCCTAGGGTACCTATTTAAACCTATTTATCCTGGGGTAAATCCTAGGATATCCTAGCACTGCAAAATGGAGGAGTGGTTCAAGGCAGACAGAGGTGACTGTGAGAACTGTAATAAGGGCTCAAATTTCTGGAAAATTTATCAATTCCTGTTGCTTTTAGGAAGCAAATACCCATTATGTGCTTTACATTCTGGAAATGTACACTTACATTCTCCCTCTTTCCTCCAAACTGCCCAATGGGATGGTTTGGGGTTTGTTTCCCTTTTACAATAACTTTTTTAGATGCAGACAGGAATCTTTTGGAAAATCCCCTCTTTCAAACGGAGGCCTTGCAAAATGCAGAAATTATAAATTTCAAGGCAGGGGAGCAAACTCAAGCCCACACAACCTCCAAAACCCACGGAAGGGATTCCCCTCTCCATCTCTGGAATATTTCCTGTCTGCATTAATGCTCTCTCCAGATAAAGAAATGCTAATCCAGCCCTGATATAGAATGAACATGTGTGGACAGCACATTACAGATTGATTTACCCAATTATTCACAGGGTACTAATTAAACCTGAGATTTCCTGTTTGATTCTTGGTCTCCAGTGGCAGCGGATGAAGACAACTCTGCTTCTCCAGGAGCTGCCAGGACCAGCTCTGGCTCTCTGGCAGCACTGAAAGCTGTCACAGACCCCGTGCTTTCCATTTTCCTTCCAAATGATGCTGGAAGAAGCACTTCTGCAATGCCTTGGGAAAAAATAAAATAAAATAAAAGTACTGAACATCTGCTGATATTGATTGTGAGAATCTGAAACTTTATGAAACCATAGATGGGATGCATTTGACGAGCATTTTTCTGGAACACTTTCAGACTTAAACAAACAACATCTGTTAATATTGATTTTTGGGTTACACTGAGACTTTCTGAAGAATTACAATCAGTGGGTGATTGAAAAGTGTTGTGATATATGTTAGAAGATCAAATAGGAAACAAAGGTTTAAAGGGTTTGTTTCCCTTTAGCTTCATTAATAATCTATGATCCCTCCCCTTTAAAAGAAAATAAAAAGAATAAAGGAGAGGAAAAGAAAAAAACATTTGCCTTATTTGACCCACTAAAAGATCAGAGAAGAAAATTTATTTTTATGAAAGTTGGTGAGAATGTCTGAGGCAAAATGTTTTAGTTCTACAGTTGACACAAACATTTCCAAAGCTATTTTATAATAAAAAATAACTGAACAAGTCAATGGAAAAGAAATCACCATGACAGATTGAGAAGTCTGTTTAAAAAAATTAAAAAAAACTTAAAAAAAAAAAACAAAACAAAACAAAAGACCAAAATAAACCAAATATTTCCCTGGTACTCTCCGGCTTAGCTTTTGAATCAATAATGAAACAAAGCAGCACATTCACAAACTGGAACAGGAAGATTTCAAATTCCTTTTGCTGGTGAACATTTCAGATGGGGTTTGCGGATGCCAAAGGTGTTTTGTGCTTGAACTTTATCATTTTCCTATTTAAGGGGAATTTTCCTTTAAAAGCAAACTTTTGGGGATATAATCCATTTACCCACCATTCTTTGATTTAGTAAACAATCTGTTACAATTAAATTGCACCCTGCAATATCAATATCATTTTTTTCTTGTCTCACTTTTATAGTTCTTAGTAAAATCCAGTTCTCCTGCAGCTGCTGGGCAGTCAAATATGTTGCATTTTATGCAATATTAGTAATATATAAAACACTGTGGAACAGAAATGTATTGGGAAGTAGATCAACTGTGTACAATTAATAGAAAAGCATAAGTTTTAAGAAAGTCTTTTCTGATGCATCTGGACTTGCCAGTTATTAAACAGAATTAAATTTCCTTCCAGTGACAAAGGCAAGAATCACATGGAACAATGGATTCTTCTGCCCACCTCCTAAAGCCCTTCCAGTCCCAGATTAGCAGATAAAGATATTAATGAGTCCCCTGCAGCCAGAGGTCACACAACTCACATCTGCTTTCAGGCTTTGGCAAAAGGAACCTGACCACCTGTCTGAAAAAATAAGTCATTTATTCGCAGAAAATATTTCAGGGGACGCAGCATTCTATTCTATAGATGTCCTCTTTCAGATTTTCACTGCTTCTCTGTCCTACAGAAATTCTGTTTGTACTTGAGGGATTTCTTGAAGTCAAATCCCAAGCATATGGAGGGAGCAGTCGGTTCTATTTATCTTTCACACCATGTGAGGCACCACCAGCCAGCCCAGGGTCTTGCTGGTGAATCTAAGCAAGACATGGGCAATGCTGGGAGTCAGAAAGAATCACCTGACAGCCCCACGGGCTTCCTTCAGTGGAGAACATCTGTTTGTGAACCACCAAAGTACCAGGAAAAAAATGCAGGATTTATCTTTGCTGGTATTTTCCATGATTCTTGGACTACTCTGTGGGAACACATGCATATATAGAGATATAGAGATAGATAGATATGGATATACAGATATATAGATAGAGATAGATAGATATATAGACATATGGATTATGGATATATGGATATATAGATATATAGATATATAGATATATAGATATATAGATATATAGATAGGGTGATGGATAGATAGACATAGATATATAGATATAGATGATGTAGATATAGATTTATACATATATGCATAGCAAAAGGCACTCTGTGTGTGTATTCAAATATTTCCATCTTGTCACAATCAGGCTTCTCCAAGTCCTGACCACTTTATTACATCTAATTCATTGTTTAGAACTTCATTATCCCCAGACAGGACCTAATGTAAAACAAGGCTCATCAACCCTCATTGTGCTACCAAAGAGGCTCATTCCAGGAGTTACAGACAATTATAGGAGGCAGGAAAATTGAAATTTGTGTTTTATGGGGAAACCTTCATTGCATCATCTAAAGACATTGCAAAGGGTTAATTTGTGTAAGAAAATCAGAACTCGGGTCCTGCATTGAATGCTGGAAGACTCTGAGGAAACAGAGGCATGGAGCATGCAAGAGACAGAAAAAAGAAAAGGCAGTTCCTAAATATTTGTGGAAATGTTTCCATGGTTCACAGTCCAGAGCAGCTCTGGCCGCAGCCCAGGCTGTTTCTGAGGATCTGAATCAGAGTCAACACTGCACCCACCATCCTTCTGCTCTTCTAACATGCCTGGAACCAAGCAGAATTCCTCTTTTATCAGCCTGACTTTACAATGCAACTCTTGCTCGAGTTGAGGTCTTTTGAGTTGTAATGAAAACTGTAGGCATACCAAAAAATGAAACAAAAAAGCAAACAAAACAAAAAAAAACAAAAAAAAAAACCCCAAAAAAGCACATTCTCTATTCCCTCCCAACAGCTTTTTGCCCCTTGCTACACAGCAAGAACATGAGGCCAAGAGTATTCCAAAGACAGAAAAAATAGGCAGAAAATTCCCACCCCCTGGCTAAAACACAATGCACTGCAATGCCCTCTAAATATTAGATCTATAATATAATACAATACAATGTAATATAATATAATGTAATAAAATATAATATTTTAAATATAATATAATATAATATATAGATATATAGATATATATGCTCAAATTTATATAAACCTCTATTTATATGAACCCACATAAATGTAGAGCCCTATAAATATATGCACAAACATTTTTTCAGACAAGAAGAACATACCACGCTGTGCAACAAAAATAAACTGGGAGAATCAAGTAAACACTCCCTGAGGTGTCACTTTGTGCTTCCCTCTCATCCCTGGTTCCCAGCAGAGTGACCTATTGGTCCAGACACCATAAAATTTGAAAGATACAACCATGGAAAACAAAAGCATTCCCTGTCTGATCTTCTGCTTCTAACACATGGGATTCATGCATTTTAAAAAGCAGAATTAATACAAATCAGTGTGTTGGAACTGGGGCTGCCTTTGTAAGCTCAAGTTCGTGGGATTCAAAGCTGACCTTCAGAATTTCACATTCTGCATTTCCACCCTGGATCTTATCTCAAGGAAAGGACTTCTCTCCTCAGCAGAACGCTGAATCAAACTGAAGCCAAGGAGAATGCCTGTTTACTCAAACTGCTGCAAGATTTTTAATTACATTTAATTCATTTTTATGGAAATGCATGGAACAATGTAGCCTAAAAAATATGGGACTTCAAACTGCTTTGTGCACTTTCTATTAAAGGGCTTCCTCTTTGGCTCAAGAACAGTGGGAAGCCTTATTTTATACGGCTTCTTAGAGAGTAATTAAAATACTTCTTGTCACTACTTTTATCTTTCCTAACTGCTCAAAGTGATTAAATAAAGACACTGAGTAGTCGGTATAAACCTTTTTAACATTCAGCCTTGTGCCTTTTCCAAAAGCCATGCACAAACTCCTTTTCCCCTCAGATTGGCCTAAAAGTTCTTCAGAGCAATGTGTTCTGGCCTTTTCCCCCCTTAAATTATTATTACAAAAGCATTAAGTTACATAACCATTCCTTCTGAGCTCTCCACATTTAGGCATATTTTAAAAGCATTAGCAATCATGAATTATACCTAATTTCATAAAATAAAATTCATATATTGCTTGATTGACCTGCTATCAGAATTGGCCAGCCCCTGAAAAGAAGTTATGTTTTTTGACATCAGAGTGTGTAATTGAATTTTCCCATAATATTTTAATGTTTTGCCTTATTTACTTTTAATGAAGAAACAAATAGCATCATGCTGCCATTTATTTACTGTGTGCCCAAGCACCCAGAGTGAAATTAATGGGGTAAGAAGGAAAGAATGATCCTTTTTAGGGAGGGAAGTCAGCTGTAATTCCTACTGTCCAATAAGGATTCATTGTGGGATTCCCATTTTCCTTAAAAAGACCCCAAAACTTACAGAGCTCTGGACCTTCTGGCTTTGACAAAGTGGGAATCTTCATTCAAATCACTTTTCTAGAAGTGCTCAATAACTGCTGAGGTTGAAACATTTAATGATGTGGTTATCAATATTAGTTAGGGGATAAACTAAAGGGAAAAGGTCAAAAAGCTCAGAAAAGGTCAAGAAACTCCTCTGACTGTTGTGGAATGAAAAAGCCCTACTTTATTTTATGATAAGCTTGTTTTAGTTGAATTTATTAGATTATATAGCACAATCAAAGAGAAGATAAAGCATTATCAAAATTACTGCTGCTGCCATCTTTTAATCAAAGATTTTCTCTTGCTCACCTGAAACTTCAGCCTTTCACACAGGGAATATTTGAATTTGTGAGTTTGTCCTACCTGGCATGAGGACAGATACTGGGAGCTCATCCTTGCCCAGACAGAGCCCTGGTCCTTCGCACGGCTCTACCCAAAAGTCAGGCAGGAGGAATGCAAGTGGCATTTAGATCCTGCTGAGGGCACCGTGTTATCTGTCACCCAGATTAATGCAGCCTGCACCAGGCATTGTGGTGCCTGGCACCTGAGATTTATGGAGTGTGCTTAATGAAGATATACACTGCCTTTAAATGCTCCTGGACACCGCTTCCCCTGCTCCTCAGTCTGCTCTCTGCTTTCCCAACAAGTACAGGTTGACAATTATTTGAAAGTGATGCATCTTTCTGGAAAAAAAATAAAAAAAGAAAGAAAAAAAAGCTATAGATATAGATGATATAGATATAGACATAGATGATATAGATATAGATATAGATGATCTAGATATAGATGATCTAGATCTAGAGCTAGATTAGATATAGATATAGAGATATAGATATTGATATTGATATAGGTATAGGTATAGATATGGATAGATAAAAATACAATTAAAAATAAAAACAAAACCAAAATTGTTGTTCTCAATGCACCCATTCTTCTCTTTAAATACAAATTTTATTTCCCAACTCAAAATGCTTTTGTTCAACATTTCATCAAAGTGTGATTTTGACAAAACCAAAGAGACTGGTTCCATCAAATATTTTTCTAACCATGTCTGGTTTGTGCTATTACATGTTTCTTCCACAACAACTCATCCAATGTTATTGTCATTTCCAATGATGCATTACCCAGGTAAGCCCATTCCTCCTAAATCATTTTCTGAATAAAAAACCCTTATCTAGGAAGATTTGGGGTTGAAACTCCTTTTGAGTATATTTCTCATTTAATTCTATAATGTGGCAAGTTTACCACCCCCATTCCAAACCCTTTAAGTCCAATCACCAGGTGATTGTATTTTACAAACTGGGGCATCAGATCAACTTCCAGCTGATTCTTTTATCCTTTCTCTCCTCCTGATTATCCTTGACTGCTGAACTTGGATTTTTATTTTATTGGTAAGTAAGCATTTGCAAAGGACAAATCACTTAGGAAATGTAAAGAGACGATAAACAAGGGGCAGTGTCAATTCTAACAAAACCAGAGGGGAATGCAATCAACCAAAGACAGAGCAGCTCCTGCAAAGCTCCTCTGGTACCTGGTGACACGTGAGGAACATTTCATAACTCTCAGAAAGTGCTGTAGGATTTGTACCCTGGGTTTTTTTTGACCACAATAAAACCTTCCAGGCTGGTTTTCCTCTTCTTTTCCATGTGATGAGTGCATAATGAATATCTTTCAAAGCACTTGGAAGAAAACTACCCTTGCAGACAACAGCAAATTGTGTCCTTTCCAACCCAGAACCTGCTTAAAGCCTTCCCTGTTACTTTTGTGATTTAAGGGAGTTATGGAACTTTTTATAAAAAGACTGAAAATTAATGTTTTTATTAAACTATATTGAACTTGCCTAATAAATGATTTATTTTATTCAGTGTTATGAAAACGACAAGATTTTGTTAAGTGTAACATATCTGAAAAACAGTTTTGCCAGATTTTTCTTTTTTTTTTTTTTTAGATAATTGACATGGAATCCTATTTACTTTTAACTTGTCAATGCTGCTCTCTTTAATGAAGTCACTACTTTCAAATATCAGGAACATTTTTATCAAAACATATAGAAATTGTGAAAAGAATAAACCCTGATGTATTTCAGAGTATGATATCAATCAGCAAGAATTTATTATTCCTTCTTTGAAATTTAGAATGAAATTTACCTGTGTATCATCTGGTTAATTTTTGTTTTATTTACTAATTACAGCATTATATCCTAGAATCTGACATATTTGATTTTTAATGTAGATTAAAAGATGTGTGTTTTATTTTACATCAGGTATACATGATTTATTTGACTGGCTTGTCTCGGCTGTGTTTTGGTTCAGTTTATGTTTTCAAAGTAAAATGGCATTTTGAAAACTAATAAATGTGATCAAATTTGAGGTGCTTAATCATGTCTAAAAACCCCTCAGTATTTTATGGATTTCTAACATCTTAGAAATCCATAAAATACTTTTTAGATTTTAGGAGAGAAATTGCATTTTAATCAATGATTGAATAACCTAAAAGAGAGATGGAAGGGAAGAGATTCCCTTCTCCAAAGATCTCTCAAGCTCCACTTTTCCCTTCCAGTTTCAACTTCCTATTTCTTAGTTTTTTGCTCAAGATTTGTCTCTCATGGCATACTATCAGAATTATTTAAATCTGGAAGATCTTCAGTCATTAAAACTTCTGAAAGTGTCAGTGTGTGTCAGAGGACAGATGAGAAGGAAACAAAGATCAGAGTGGATGAGAAAAAAATTTATGTGATTTATAGGATGAAGTCTTTGTTATAATACTTTATGTTACATTATTACTTTGAATGTTCCTTTATATAGCTTTAACTCCTGCTTTTGCCAAAAGTCCAGAATTGGTAGGGAAACTCTGTTGGCCAAATAATTCATTATCTACCAAACCCAGCAATTAACAGGAGTAATTATTTCCCTGCTGAATGCTTTAAGTAGGAGGGGAACATATGGAGCTGGTATCTCCTATTTCAAATATTGATCCACTCACTGAGCCTATCTATAAGCAAATAGTTATGCAGAAACTATAAGCATGATCTATATATCAGCTGTAATTCCTCCAGAAAATGCAATATATATTCCCTTGCAAAAAGGCAAGAACATAATCAGCCATAAAATTCAAGCTCTTGTGTCATTGGTGCAAAGCAATGAGACTTTAGAGAAAACAAACCTGAGGAATTATCAAAACTGCTCTTTATATTTTCCTGCAGGGTATTTCATGTCAGCCATGAGTTCTTATTAAAAATCACTTTTAAAATTATTATATTTGAGTATTCACTTATAATTTATCATCTTGTTCATGGAGATGCATGATTAATGAAAGGAAACTGAAAGGTAATTGAAAAGTACTAATAAAATTTTATATATTGGATCTGTTATTTTTAATTTTCCAGAGGATCATCAGAAAGCCCCTTATCACTTAAATGGAGTCTCTTTAAATGACCACAAGATGAATGTTATGGGCTTCAACCTCTATCAGAGATTTCAAAAAGAGCAGGGCCTTACATATGTACAAGTCCTGTCAAGTATCTTTTCTGCTGCTGTCTTTTGCCCAAGAGAGCCTTTTATTTGATCTCAATCTTTTCCTCATTGCAAGATTAAAAACCAAAACCCCTTTTTATGTGAACTGCAATACCTGGCTCATTTAGCATGAAAAACCAAAAGGATTTGCAAGCAGCTCTGTTGATCTTTTAAAGCAAATTAACTTTTTTTTTTGTTAGTGTCCATTTGTGCCAGTTAATTTTACTCAGACAAATCAATCCTGTCTCTTTTTCTTGTGGAAGTCTGTGCACAGACCACTCAGAAGTAGAGGGGATACATGAAAACAGGAGAGATGTTAATCTGTACCAAACATTATTTCCAAACATTATCAAACATATTGATGCTGCCCTGTATCAAACATTATTTCCAACCTGAATGGCTGGAAGAAGCCTTTGGAGATGCTAGAAAGATAACACTCCTGTGTTTTTAATTTCTCAACAGTGGCTCCCTTCAGGAATCCGTAAACCTCCACAGGTCACAAGTCATGGCTGAGGAGGACAAGCAGAGATGAGCAGCTGGCTCACTGATATTCAAATCTGGATTAAAGGATGCTCTGTGACAAAGGGAAGGGATCCAGAACAAAATGTGCCACAGGGAAAGGGATCCAGAACAAAATGTGCTACGGGGAAAGGGGTGCAAAACAAAGTGTGCCACAGGAAAAGGGTGCAGAACAAAGTGTGCCACAGGAAAAGGGTGCAGAACAAAGTGTGCCACAGGAAAGGGATCCAGAACAAAGTGTGCTATAGGAAAAGGGTCCAGAACAAAGTGTGCCATGGGTTCCATTTTGAACCCCACATCAAAGGCCACCCTGGCTCCAAGGGGAACTGTTCCATGGCAGCTTCAAGGACAATGACCATTTGAATTCTGAGCCATCCACTGTGCTCCATCAAAGCCTTGGGAGCTGAATGGTCTGGGATTATTTGTTATCAGTAATTATGTGTTAATGCTCCAGTCTGAGTCCGAAAGCTCCCTGTTTGCTCACAGGAACAATTTCCCTTAATCTATGTTGTTCAGAGATATTTTCCTGTAATTGCCAGGCCAATGACTTTGGTGGACAGACACAGCTCTGGTGTAGGAGCAAATCTGTTCTAATTAGGGCTACAGGGTGGATCTGTGCCTTTTCTCCCCTTTCTTGACATACACATTCTATAATTGTACAGATGCTGGGTAAGAATAGCTCAGCGAGCATTGATAAATCCTTCCGTTTATTCCAGCTGAATTATTCCCACTTTAATTTTAGCATCACCACGTGTGAAACCTCAATGGCTGAAAAAAACTTTCTTCTGAAACCTTATTTGTCCCATGGTTCTTCTAAAATCTGAGGTCAAACTTTAGAATTAGCTTCATATTTCCAGGGTTGGAAATGTGCTTTTGCGACTTGTGCAATCAAGATGCAATTTCACACAAGCTACTGCAAACTAATAATGAGGTTCTCAGTGATGTGAAGATTCAAGTGTCAGTTCAAAGCTTTCATTTCCAAGCTATTCCATTCATTAGGAAAAAAAAAAAGAGCACATTTGGAACAATGTTTGTAAGCTGAATGATAAAGTATCCTGAGGGATCTGAGCAAAAGCAGTTAACAAAGAACCCATCTACAGAGGAACTTGTGTCATTTGCCACGAAGGCACAGCAATGCTGATCTCTAATCCATTTTTACTTCCTCAATTAACATCACACAGCTCTACACAGCTTATTATCATTAGGTTTCAAAGCACTTTACGAAGTCTACTGTCATCAGCCATCAAAAACACGACCCTAATTGTTCATTAGTAGTGGCTGTTATGTTTATGTGGTGCCTTGGCAGTGGAATTTTTTCCCACATAGTACTTGTGGCTACATTCGTCCCTCTTAATGACACCAGGCAATAAAACATGCTCCTATATATTGTTAAAATAACCCAGGGAATGCCTCTGGCCTGAGGCAATTTGCATTATCCCAAATAATTCGCAAGGAGCTGGAGTTTCCCAGTGATGACTCCCCAAAGGCCATTCAGGTGCAGCCACCCTGTCTGGGCAGGCTTGGTCACAGAATCACAGAAAAAATGAGGTTGGAAAAGGTTTCTGTAACCATCAAGTCCAACCTGTGCACAGGGCTGAGCTGTGACAATTGGCCTCAGACCCTGGGAATGAAAAGTTAAGAGTGTATTTTCCATTAGCCTGATATTACCTATTTGCAAACTGAAAACAGTTTTTTGTCCTTTTATACAGAAATTGTTCTTTCTGTGGGGGTTTAGGTTTTGGTTAAAGGGTAATTTGGTCACTACTGTTAATCAGGTCCACTCTATTTTCCTCTTGTAAATGAAATGTTAGATGAAAATGAGTTATCAAGAAAACAAGGTTTCAAGAGTACATCCTGAAGAAATTCTTTAGAACCTTGCTTTGTTTTGCTGTCATTTTCCCAGGCACACCCTGTTTGTCAGAATTTTTCATGATTTAGGAACAACACAAAGAGCTGCGTGAGCATTTACAGAATGTTCCAAACACTGAGTTCTGCTGGGTGGACAGGGGGAGCTCAGTCCAGCTCCCTTTTCCCATCCCAGGTTCCAGGTTCCATAACCTGAGAGATTCTTACAGAAATTGGGTTACAGAACCTTCCCTCATCAATCTCAACCTCCCCATTCTCACTGCCTCATTCTTTATTTTACACAAAGCAAATCACCAGATGCCTCTCACTGAATTTATCATATTGGTTAAAAAACTCTCTGGAAAAAGCAAACATGAGAGTCTGGTTTTATTATATTTTAGGTACCAATCTTGGTTCTCTTGTTTGCTGACCGAGAACCCTAACTATGAACTATTTGATGAGAACAATATCAATTTCTGGCCCTTTTATCTCCTTTGATTTCTTTACAAATGCTCAGACGTAAAACAATCCACTAATGAGCTAATGAGACATTTGCTAATTAAAAAAAAAAAAAAAAAAGAATAAAAGAAAAAAAGTCATTAAAAGAAAATTTAGGAAGCAAAAGCAAACTGAAAATGTAATTTCAGTTGACATCACTTTTCTCCCAAAGGACCTTTTCTTCCTCTTACTCTTCAGCACTCTGAAATGACAGAATTAAACTTCCTTTCAAAATAGTACTGTAGTTTTAAAGGAAATGGATCTTTCACAATAATTTAAACTTCTAGAACAACACAACAAGAAATCATGAATAAGATTAAAAGCATAAAGAGCACCTGTGGATTTATTTCCTTTTTTTTTGTTTCAAGCACCATTTTTATTTTGCAGCATTGATCCTCAAAATAACTCCTGCTAACATGTGGTTCTGAATTGAATGAACTCAGATCATCTGCTTTGATTTAAATATTGATTCTTTGTAATGTATGAGAACAGCTGCCTTTTTGAATTCCTTTCCATCCTCCTTATTACCAAAAACATCATCATTTTATCTCTGGGATTTGGTGCTTAAATAGCATTTCAACTATACCATCTAATGAACTCAGTCAGAAGAGATTCATCCGCTGACATTGAGGAAAACACAATCCACGTTTCCAAACTCTGACTTAACAAAACAGGACATCAGGAAGTTGCTTCAGATTATTTTAGGGAAAATTGCTTATCTCTTAACCTGGAGCCAGAGTGCATCATTCCATTGATAAAGAAGTTGAATAGGTGATAAAAAGTTCACCTAACCAGAAAAATAAACGGGAAAGCACAATTATTTCCCATTACAGTCCAAGAAAGAGCTGATGCCTTCAATGGATTAAGAGACAGGATCAGCTTCCCAAGCACTGGGACTCTTCCCAGAAAACACTGAATTGTGTGTGGATAATACTGGAACATCCACTTTTCAGCTCAGATTTATATCTTTTGTAAAGGAATCATTTAAGCCATGTTGGTGTCCTAGATTTCCAGGGCTCAGACACTGCCAAACATCTTCCTCCACAAGAAAACTGCAGCTCCACTTTTCTCCTCTCTTACAGGGGAAGGAAGATGGCTCTTCCACAGCTCTGCTGAGATATGCCTCACCCATGCATGATGAGATAGAAAAATAAATAATAATTTAAAATATACAATATAGTCTATTTTCTCTGAGAAAAAAAGAGGAGTGCGTCAGAGAGGTGTCTTTGCCCGTGCTTCATCTGCCTTGAGACAAAATTCCAACTATTGTGTAATGTGTATGATTTTCATATAAACCAGCAAGATGACACCAAGACAAGGGTCCCTGTCACTGCTGGCTTCCCAAGAGTGTCACTTCAAGCCACCTAAATCCACTTGGCTCATTCTGATAAAAATCTGAGAGTTTTTCCAAAATGAGAAAAAGGTCCAAGTGACTTTCCCTTGCCTGTCCTCTCTCCAGCCACAGCTTTGCTGTACCTGTGGAAGTACACCTCGGTAAAATACTCCAGAGGAGTATTTTGTAAAATAAAATTATAAAACTAAATTATAAAATTATAAAAAAATATATAAAATACTCCAGAGGAGTACAAGTGGAAAATGCTGTTGGTATATCAATATATAACTCAGGTGAGATGTTGCTCTCTGATGTGAATCCCTTCTTCTAACATGCATCACTCTGAAAGCAACTGAAGTGACATTGAAAATTTTAGTTATTTCAGAATAAAAATATCCAAATAGGCAATTTCCACTGAAGTTGCTATAGAAACTGTGAGAGTGGGGAAATTAATTCTAGCTCTCTAACAAGAGTCAAGAATAACCACTTTCCATTGCATATGCATAGCCATAAAACCATGTTAGCTCATATAAAATAATAGTTATGAAAATTGTTTTTTTCATGAAGAGGATTTTTATTTTTAAAAGAACCACTAGCAAGCAAGACGAACCAAACTTTGAAAAATACTCTGAGCAGCGAGCTAGTTTTCTCACCAAAACTTTTGAAAAGTGTAACAGTTTTGAAAAATCTCAGCCTGACAGCACAATTTTGGCAGTACCTCTGCTTTCTTCCTTTCTCCTGTGCCTGCAGATTCCAGCGAAGATCAGGGGTAGATAATCCTTACATTCCTACACGTGCCACACTCATCTCAATGCACACATCCCAGAGACCAGAGTAAGCAAGAAATGCATCATCAAACCATCAAAAAACTTGGCAGGAATTCTGTCAGGTGAGAGTGAGGAGTGCCCCACACAGATTTGTGATGTTTCAGTGGCTGGGGGCTGTGTAGGATGTGGGATGTTTAGAGCAAACCTTGTGCTTTTTATTTTCATTTTGCCTTTGCTGCTCAAGTGCTTTCTCTGTGAAAGGAGGAAAAGGCATCCACAGGAACTGTCTGCAAATCCTCACAGCTTAATTGCTCTCATCTGGGGACTTGTTATTGTTAAATTTAATAGACATTGGGGTGTTCTCTGCTGAGACCTTTAATGTGTTCGGGGCTTTGGAGATCTCTGAAGAAAAATTGAACTTATGGAGAGCAAGTCAATGGTCCAGTGAGTAAGGAAAATCATGCACCTGCTGAAGAACATCTTTCTTCCAATATTACACCACAGTTTTGGGCCCTAAAGGAGAGGCATGACAATTTAAACCTTTTCGTCTTGCTGTGATTTTAAGATGATGTCCAGCATGAATTCACCCATTATTCCTTGGGAAGGGACAGAGAAAGAGTCTTTCTTATCAGAGGTATGTATTTCTAATCAACAGACACATTCACTACTAAAAGTGTGGGGGTTTAGGAAAAGGAAATAATTCATGCAGCAGGAACACAGCTGAGATTCCTACTTACCTTTGTGGTATCAATGATTTTCCTATGCATGGGAAGGTATGTCAGGATTTGTTGTCATATTTCATTCTTTATAATCTGAATTTCAACACACATTTGGGTTTTCTGGTATATTAATCTGTCCCAAATCAACTCCTAAATATTTAAAAATTAAGGAAAACCCTGGTGTTTCAAGCTTGATAGATTTCCAACCTACTGAAATGAGGTTCAGTTATGGAGTTGTAAAAGTTTATCCACAGCAAAAGTTTTGAGTTTTAGAGTAATAAACTATTCTGCCTGGCAGGAATTACTGAATGGATCATACCGTGCTCTGCAGTAAGAAACAAACAAACAAAGTACCCATTTTTTTGTCCTTTTAGCCAAATACTTGGTTTGTTTACATAGTTGAATAAAAATAGAATTTAAAAGGTTAAACCGAAAAGCGAGCACTAGCACAAGGAGAAAACCTGGGAATGGAATGAGGAGATGGTTTTCAGATGAGAGGAGAAGCAGATGGAAAGCTGATGAGGCAAGGAAATGGCAACCTGGGGCTTTATCAAGCCATGCAGGTGGCAGAGCAAAGTGAGCTTAATTCAGCAAGATACTGAGAAATTCCTGAGCCCGAGTTCCCTGATAGTCGCCCCAGATGAAATAGTACAGCAGGCAATGAATTTGTACGATCGTTCAATTGCTTCCTGACAATAGCTTGCCAGGAGAAATATCATCCCAGAACTTTTGAGGAGCTGGATTTCTTTAGAGTTCATTGGTGACAGATTTTGAAAATCCCATGGGAAGGAAGCTTGGGTTTGATACTTAGGAGTTATATTTTAATAGCCCTGAAGTGTAAATATCATAGTATTTCCTTCCAGAAGCCAAAATAATTTATAAGACTAAAAGCTCATAAATAAGCTTTTGATAAAACCTCCTAGACAGTGTTGGATGATACAGAGAAAATAAAAATGTTGGGGACCTCTTCACTTAGAAAGAAAAGGCATTAGTGTGAAATACTTTGGATTCCCAGGACTGTCATCTTTAGAGAAAACAAGATTTTATCAGAATGGTCCTGTCTCAAAAGTCTCTGAACTGCCACATCAAATAGCTGCCAGTGCTCCACCATTTTCCATGACCTATCCCAACTTCCCTCATCTTCTTTTGCCCTCCCACACCTTTGGAAGCGCCAGGCTCTGACCTCCCTGCACGTGCAGACCACAGCAAGAGTGGTTTGGACTTTTTTTAACTTTTCTCCTTACGGTAACTGGTAAGGTCACACAAGTTTAGAGAGTCCTAAGTGTGCCATAAAATTGACAATGCAGAGAGCATCAATCTCTGCATGCAGGATGATCTTATCTGTACAGCAACAAGGGAGACATGAGTGACAGGCCTCATTTGGAAGGCTGTAAAGAAATGGGAATGCTGAGGAGAAGCCTTTGGAATGTTAATGGGAATGAAAGTAGTTTGGATGTGATTAAAAGAAAAAAACATGTATTGTATGGGAAATAAAAAAGAAGCTTTGGAAAAATGTCTAATTGTATTTTTTGATCAGATTCTTAACTTGCCACCTATGGGAAAACCATGCAAAAACCCAAAAGAACATTTATTTTTAAATATTTTGCAAAAACTTCAAATTCTACTGAAGACAATGAGTGCTGAAGGTTGCAAGAGACACTTTCCAAAGCTGAGAGGGTAAAAGACAAAGTGGAGGCAGACTGGAGTCCATTCCACCAGCTCTTTGATCCCTGCTGACAGCCTTCCCACTGAGAAACCATTATTTTTGCCTAGATTTATTTCTAAAGGAACAGGAAGTTGAACTTCTTTGTTTTGTTTTTGTGGCAGGGTGAACTTTTCTAATTTTCCCTTTCTTCTTAACACATACTGAAGCAGGGAAGTGGCTCTGGGATACACATCTCTTGGGGAATATGTATTCATTAGCAGCTTAACTGCAATGCTAGCACAGTAGAAACAGCTGCATTTCAGTTCTCCCTCAAGAATTGTGTTGTCTTTTGTCCTAGGAGGCTCAGAAAATACAGAGAAAAACAAGTGAGAAGTGTTACAGAAAGGTTCTAGCAAAATTGCATACAAATGGAAAAGATTTCTATCAAAAACGACCACTGTGAAATACATATTTAAAATATGACTCAGCCCTTAAACAGAATAAACATCAATTTGCCAGTTGTCATGTGTTTTAGAACCATTTGTGCCATTTATTCTGAAGCAGCATCACATTTATTTTCCTGACCTGCTGTGAGAAAGGGTTTGAGATGTTACTGCCGCAACTGAAATATGTTGCTGCATTCAGGGAAGATATTCAGCACTGTGCTGCACATAATAAGCTTCACCACCCATCTGACAATTAGTCATGTTGACACATTTTTATAAATTAGACCAAGCGATCATTTTCAGATGAGACATTTTCCCTGCTGAAGGAACCCTTCAGCTTTGCAGGGCGTGCTCAGAGCCAGGCATTTCCCACAGTGGAAAGCAATCTCTGCTGTGGGAGAGAGAAAGGTGCCTTTTGAACATGCCAAAAGGAAAATGAAACGTGAACTAAATTTATGGTGGCAACAAAAAACCATTTTGTTCAAGTGAAGAGACGTTTCACATCGCCTAACACTTCTTCTGGGCTAATTGTTCAAGTTCTATATATCAGAGTATAACCAGAGGTAAAACAAAGCAAAACAAATTCCAGTAATGAGTGGGGTCCAGATTCTCAGAGGGCACAAACCAGCTTAGTTACAACAAATGCCAGAGTCAAGCAGCTATTTCAGAGCTGCAGCTGGTGCTGCAGAGCCTGAGAAAGAACTAGAAAGTGACAGAATAATATTTCTCCTTCTGCACGTCAGTTTTGACTGATGGATTTCTGATGAATTTCCATTAAATATGAAATACTGTGCTAGGTACATATTTTTAACTGCCTGGTAGTTAATTTTACAGTTTGGAGCTGAAGACCTGGAGCTCTTCAGTGAAGGATGTAACTACAGCTAAGTAATCTGTCTGGTTAATTATTCCTCTCCTAAACACTGACAAATACAAGTTTGAGAAAGCACCACAGGCATCTTTTAAAGCAAATACTTTCCATATTTATGTATTTATACACCCAGTCTGACAGAAACTACAAATTACTACAGAACGCCATATTATGTATATTTTCTATGTGGAGAGAATACAATTCCTACAGTGTGAAAAGGTTTAGAAATTACACATTGCCACATCTGGAGACTTTGTATTTGTGAAGGTCAAGGCACAGATGTTTCACTCGTATGTTCTGCAGCACAAAGCAGTCACACCTGTCGGTTCCAGAGCGGATCCCAGCAGGTCCCTTTTGCCAGGGGCTCTCTGTGCCTTCAAGCCTCCCCCAGCACACAGAAATGTTCCAAAAAGCTCTGGCTGCACTTTAGTGGTGATGGAGATAGATTCACCCTCACCAGCGAGTGAATTCCTCATTCTGCCCTGACCTTGTGGTTTGCCGGGAGAGCTGCACAGAAACCACTGCAGAAATCTTTTCATCAGCACCCAGACTTTGCTGCGCATTATGCAAGTGGAGCACTGACAGCAGGAAACTCCACCTCACTTCAGGTTCCACACTTCATTTACATCAGGATTTGTTTAATGGCATTAAAGACAGCTGAGCGCTCAGGTTTGACTGCAGCGTCACCTGGGTTTAAATTTTCTTGTAAAACTTGCAAATACTTGTTATTAACTTCCAGTCTTTTGTTCTAACTCGTACATTCCATCCCAGAATAATGAATTCTGCTCCCCAGGCAGCCCTCCCAGCCACTTTTTTAAGTCTATCAACATGCCCAAGTATATTTAAACAGCCTGGAGGGTGACAAACTGTGCAAAATGATCAAAGAAATTCTAAGTGTCATTGCACCTCACAAGGCAGATCTGTGCAAAGGTATCAATTCTTACTTTGCAAATATTTGCAAGTAAAAAAAGAGATTTCCATGAATTTGTCAGAAGGCAAAAAATGTCACTTCGTGCAGTAAATACAATTTTTCATTATGACAGCAGTGAAAATATAGAGTGTTGTATAGGTACTCTGAGCTCTGCATACCTTGTGAAAATGAATGAGAACATTCTAGCCAAATCACAGGAAAATAATTATGGAAATAACATTATTTTAGTAAGGTTTTTTGTTGTTTTATTTTTTCCCACACTTTTTGATTTATTGGGATATCAGCTGACACATGTTGATCACACTGATACAATTTAGGAAAGGTTTCTCTATGGAACAAAGGTTCCATACATTTCTGATGTGGAACATTCCAGCAACATGGATTCTAAGTTGGAGAGGTTTTATTATTTGCAATATATTATGGTAATTTTTGAACTGAGCCCTCCCTTTGCTTCTTTGAGCTTATCTTTAGTTCACTACCTGTGAAGAAATTAAAGGAAATAATTTTGAAACTTCATAAGATGTATTTTACAATAAAAAGCATTTAGTGCTTATTCAGAGTTATAAACGTTTATCAAAAATCTAGCACAGAAAAACTTGAACTGTTACTTAGAAATAGTCTCTTAAATTTTTCTTAAATACTCATTCTTCTGTAAGTATCAGAGCCACCATAACACAGAAAACCAAACACCCATTAAAGTCCTCAGCCTCCTGAAAAAATCAGTATCTACAGTATTTGATGTCCAAAGATTTGCTTATGTTTGTTGCCCATAATTCTTTGAAAACTCCTCTGTCTGTGTGTGTTTATGTGTGTTCATTTCCTAGATGCCCAAATTAAATATTTTCAGACTATTTTTACTTGCAGACACTCTGTTTCTCTGAGCAACCAGAAGCAAAATGACTGGGGGTTTATTCACTGAGGGAATCTTACCTGCATGAAAGAGCAGCATTTTTCCCCTTCTATTTTCCATTTAAAACAAAGCCCAGCATGCATAATAAAGATGTTGAGCTTCTGACAGATTGGCAAGAACACAGGGAGCAGTCCTGGGAGCCCCAGAGGTAAGCAGAACAATTTCATAGGAGATTTCGATTTGGATGTGCATTGTGAGTCATTTCAGCACTGAGAGAGATTTAATGTCAACATCAGTTGATTCAGTACTGACATCATCTCAGAATTTCACCTGTTCTCCTTTGGGAAGAGCAACTCAGCCTCTAAGTTTACTCCAGACTGATTTTTTCACATGACAACAGTCATTGAATAATTGTCAATATAATTAGAAAAAGCCCCCATGTTCATCCACACGCTGGATTTCAGGCTAATTCCCTGAAGAGAAGAAAGCAGACTTTAGCTAAAAATTCCTCTGGCTGCACATCTCTGCCAGGAATTCTCACACTAATAAAGAAATCAGTTCTAAAGATTTGTTTATTCTCCAATTTTCTAGCCTTTGTTCCCTCTCTTGTGGCTACTTTAGGTTTACTGGTCAGCATTCTCCCTACTCCTTTACATCAGTTTGTCTTCAGTTTCTGATTTCCCACCCTGTATTTCTCCAGTTTTAAAGAAAATCACCTTGCACTGCAGAAGCTGTTCAGCTCCAGCAGAAGGGATGATGTGCTGTGAGTGTGAAAGTGCCACTTTCTCCTCCAGGCCCAGCAGTCCTGGGGCAGTTGCCAGAATCAGAGTGGCTTTCAAGTGGAGTTTACAAAATCAGCCTGGTTCCAAGGCAGTGTTTACTGCTCCATAATTTCATCTAATCCCCACAGCTCCTGACATAAACTAATTGCATGTACACATAAGATCCCATTTCGAGTGGCGCAATCCAGATGGTGCCAATCTGGGATTGCAAACTGAGTTCCAGTGCTGTCAAATGCATGCCAGGCTCCCCTGCTGCATTTACATCTCCATTCCTCCTCTGTCAGGACATTTCCTGCTCAGCCCAGTAAAGCCAGGGAGTCAAAGCCCCAGGAGAACAAAAGATGTCCCCAGAGACTTTGAAATCACCAATGTCTGAAAAGCTTTAGATTTTCATTTAAATCATTCTGTCCTTACTATTACCATCACTGATAGCATCACTATTTATTATTAATTCAGCAAGCTTTCAGAATTGCTGTGATTAGCAATAACCTGCCTGCCACGGAACCTGAAATCTCAGCCACAAGAAGACAATTCATACCTGAAGGAACATCTGGTGTGTCCTTATTTAAGTCCAAGTAGGACACACAAACTAACCATCCACATAGCACGTGGATTTTTCCTGTGTCATCTCACCAGCTAAATAACTAGTGAATTAAAATACACCTACACAGCAAAAACACCCCAAAAACCCCAACCAAACCAAACAAAAATAAATATTATTTGCTTTTTGTTTAGAGGCAAATAGATATGAGAATTGCCAAGTGAGGTTTGTCCTTCCAGAAAAGGAGTTGCTACTAAACTTATTTTTCCATAATTTAGTAGAATTCTGGGATCTTCTGTTTGCATGGTCATTCTGCATGGACATGCTCAGATCCTGGACACACAGTGAAGATTACTTATTAATTTTGGGATACTGTGTCCCAAGAGTGCCAAAAAGCTCATGATCTCCCAAAATGTGCTGTGCGTGATATATTTAAAGCCATTTATTTTGAGTCTCCTCTCACTTTTTCATTCCATTGATTCTTGAGATGTTACCCTGATCAAAATTCTTCACTTTAAGTGAAGATGAGTCTGCTTCTAGCAAGTACTCCCAGCGCTTAAGTTTTCACTTCCTTTCTGCTCTCACGCAGGTAAAACTTAACTTTCAGAGCAACCCTGAAGTCAGCTGAAAGTCCACGAGCCTGGCTTGTGTGAATTCAATTCAGAATTCAACTGAATATTCCCCAGCTCTATTTTGATGTCACTGTTATTTATTCAGCCCTGGAAAACAGGAAACAGAAGATGCACAGCTGATATCAGCAGCCTGAATCTGTGGAGATCTGCAGAGTCCAATTATTCAGGGGTGCAAATCAGCCTGGAGGAGCCTGTGGTCACACACCAAGGCACTGGGTGATTCTTACATCAATCCTGATTCTTTGCATGCTAAAATACAAGTGCAGATGATTTTATGATTGCTATTATTGCTCTTCATATTATTAAACAAACAGTTCAAAATTACTGTATTCAGTTTGAATTGCTTCTCACAAAATCACTAACAGAAATCCTTTCTGAACATGCAAGAGGCACTTCAGCATTTCATGAAGTGTTAAATTGGCAAAACAACAACACGAGTTCATTACTGCACATTCTTTCCAGATGGAACCATAAATGTTCTGTACTTCACTGAGCCCCTGTGGTACAAAGCAAAAGTTGAGCATTCTGATCACTTTTTTGAGGAGTGATATTTCTCATAGTGATCATTTATTTTCACAATGAAGTCACTAATTGAAAACAGAGCAGGAAAAGGAAGATTCCAGAAGAGCTCTGATTTATTTGGATCTGGTTTTCTGGTTTTCTGGTTTTCTGATTTGTTTGGATCTGAAGCTTTTCTCCACCTCTGAGCGCACCACCATGGCAGACTCCAGCTGAGCCCTTCCCAGCCCACCTGAGCAAGGTGCTGGCAGCCCGTGGGAGGGAACTGCAGCTCCCAAAGGCAGCGGAGCCAATTGCGCTCCCTAAATGCAACGAGATT
Organism: Nesospiza acunhae; assembly: GCA_013398715.1. Taxonomy (NCBI): domain Eukaryota; kingdom Metazoa; phylum Chordata; class Aves; order Passeriformes; family Thraupidae; genus Nesospiza; species Nesospiza acunhae. Next base: position 661,835 of record VZSU01000831.1, on the reverse strand, counting down.
TCCGCTGACAAACCCAAAGGAACAGCATTCTTGGGAATTGAAACTAATAATTACACATGCAATGACAAAATGAATTGATTTTAAGATTTACAGTTGTGTTCAAGAGAAACTACTGAGTGCTCCTAATTTTCTTCCCCATTACTGTGGCAGTTCTGGTTTCTTTAATCTGTCCATCTTTTTATTTGCATGTTCTTAGAATTTAAAAATATGTTTATTTGCTTATTTCAAAACATGAGTTTAGTTCAGTCTTATCCCAACATAAGTCAAGAATAATTCCAATGGCGTAAACCAAACAGGAACAACACATACATATAAATATTTAAAATTTAATTAGTTGTATAATATTTAAAATATAATCAATTTTATCTGGCCACTGTTCTTTGCCTAAAGGAAAAGTCACACAAAAATTTTCAAATGCATTTAAAGATGATAGAGATATATTTCTGTCTTCATTTTGAATAGGCTTTGCCCCAAAGCAGAATCATTTCATTAATCTAGACTATTTCATCTGTGGATTTGCTTTGTTCCCACAGTTGTACTGGAAATTCCAATCAATCTGTTCACCCACTCCACTCGAGCTGTTCTTTAAACAATTAATTAGATTTACTTGCCCCCCTCCTTGAATACATCACCGTTTTGATAACATTTGTTTCTAGTTAGAAATTATTATTTTTAATAATCTTATCAAATGCCTGAAAGAGGTTGCTCCTTTTCCTTGGAATCCCAGGTGTAAAAATAAATATGGAAATAAAGATAGAGCAAACTACCAGCACATTCATCTTCTGCTTCAGACAGGCTGTGGTATCTTCAAAGGAACATCCAGTAGGAAATTATGTTCGCTGGTCCCCAGAGTTTTTTTGAACAATCCAGCTCCTGGAAGATGTTAATCCCACAGTTTCTTCTCAGTTCCATGTCGGGAACCTCATCTCACTCCTTTGTGCAGTGAACTGCCCCTATTGCACAAACACATCCATTTCTTGCTGTTAAATCTCTGCTTGTGCATTTCACAGCTCAAAATGGAAAATCTCCTTGCATTCCAATCAAGAAACTCATTGCCATGCAATGATATTTGCCCCAATTAAAAAATAAGCACTACTTACAATGGGATGAGATTAAGTCTGTGGGAAAAGTGGCTTTTATATATTTACTTTGACTTGAGCTTTTGTATTGAAATTAAAAAATAAGAGAAGCTCTTAAAATTCTTTATTGAGTAACTTTTTTAGAAATGAAAATAAGCTCTGTGGTGCTGTCTTGTGCTACTGCAGCAGCCACAGCTTTCCTCTCACACTACCCCTGCTCATGTAATTTTGGGATGTCTGTAATGGCTCTATAAAAGTTGGCTATGTTGATAAGACACTTTAAGAAGTCTTTCATCCCAAAGAAATGATGAAAACTTTGCTGCTCTTGACAGAGCCGATAGGCAGGGAGTAAAGTCCTATTTTTGTGACTCCTTCAGGATAAATTCTGAAACCATAATGGATCCTACATGATCCAGTACTCTGGCATTAAAGAGGGCAAGAGCAGAAACAAACTCCACAGTGGTAATAATTAATATATATAATAAATCTAAAAATATATATTAAATATATCTTAAATATATTACATCTATATATATATAAAATAAATATCCACAGGGTCACACCTCCAGTCCTTATGCACCCCACCAAAATTCTTCTCAGACCCAGAACCAATGAATCTGTCATCAGGCGAGCAGAAAAATTTGATTTATATGAATATATAAATTTCCATAAGGCGGTCCAAAAGTTACAGTTGAACTCTGCAAAAGCAGAACCATTCAGAGCCCTCAGACTCCTTTGAAAACAGCACCAGTAGGAGCTGAGGCCAACCTGAAATCACAGACAGTGATCTGAATGAATATCCCTTATATCAACATGCTAGCATGTTAGGAAGGAAATTAAATATATCCCTTTACAGGCTTACTCCTCAGAAAATTCATATATTTAACGCTATTTTTTCATAATAGGAGGACAAAAAGCCCCCAAAACTATACATTAGTTCAATTTGAGTTGTATGGATGCCTGTACTTATCTCTGGGCTCATTATCACCCAGATAAAGCAATATCCCTCCACATTAAGGGAGAAAAGCCCAGCAGATTGAACATGTGCTTTAAAACTGTTGCCTCCAGTAGATCAACTGCTTTATTTATGGATTTTTGTGTCAGGTTTTGCACCAGACTTGCTGGAGAAGTTCCTTAACCCATTTGCCTACATCTCTCTAACAGCAATAATGTCAAGCTCCCTCTTTCTTCTGGAGTCTGATAAAAAGGAATGAGTTACTGTTTTGAAAAGGCTCCAAGGAGAAAACTATTCCACAGTCATTAAACTGTGCTCTCAGAGATAATCAACCTCCAGAGGGAACGATGGCAAAATTACCTTTTTTCTGCCCTATACGTTTGTGTTAAGTCAGGTTTCTGGCTTTTTCATGCCATCTAAAAATTATCTTTTTTAGCACAACTGGGCGGGTTACCCAAAAAACACACACTGGGTAACCACCAACAGAGAGAAACAGCTCCTGCCACGTTTGTGCAAGAGGTAGGAAAGAACAGTGCATTTTTCAGATCTATACACCAAAGCAATTCCCACCGTTGGGCAAGTTCATGCCTATAACCTGGGAGCACAAATCCCACTGATGCTGTTTCAGAAATTAATATTTCCCTGCAACATTAATGACTGTATATTAGATTCTCCTATGGAATCATCTCCACTCTGCCACCTTAGAGCATAAATGTTGTAATAAACCGCCACATTTTATACATTGTCTTCAGTCTAAGAAAATATTTTTAGTAGACCATAGAGATATATCTCATCTTTAAAACCAAGTACAAGCATTTCCCAGGATTTGGCCTGCTTGAAACCCATTCCCCAATGTCACAAACCCAGCAGGAGCTGTCCTCGCACCCCAGCACCGCCTGCAGACACCCAGAGTGCATTCACAGCTTTTGTAAGACACCTTGAAATGGTTCTAAGATATTCAGGTTATTGAATGACCTTATTTTGCATACCAGTAAATATGAATTTATCTCAGGTTTCCTGGTAGATGTATCTTACCATTGTACAGCCCTTGAAATGTTTGAGATTCCTTTATGCTCCTTCAGATTACTCTCAATAAGTTGACAAGCCTGAATGCTTTCTAAGCCACTGTAAAGAGACAGACAACCAACACAATCTGAAGGCAGATAAAAGGGGATTTTTGATGGGCCTGAAACTTATGAGCAAGGCAGAGAATAAATCTGTTTCTTGTAAGTTACTTTCTTAAAGGGGAAAAAAAAAAAATATCTGGAGTGTATTTCATCTAGGACCTGTCAAAATAATGGCTCGGTGATGTGAATTCAGAACATGAAAGTGCTCCATTAGCAATCAACAAGAGACAAGAGATACACCAATCTTTTCTAGGAGAGTTTTCTTATCAGACACATTTGTTTTACTTCATGAGATTGTTCTAAATGCATAAAATTTACATACATATGGCTGCATTGTTAATTCCTGCTCTGAAAGTCTTTGGAAGAGTTCTGATTTTCTGCTTGGGGAAGGAGCTGAGGAATGCTCAGGAAAGTGAAGGATGTTAGATGCTTCTCTGATCACATCACTTACACAAAATATGGCTACATTTCTACCCTCATAATAATGAGAAATTACAGGAATTGCA
>VZSU01000831.1:634229-658135 GCA_013398715.1 Nesospiza acunhae | reverse complement strand
ATAAATTATTACAGAAGTCACTGAATTAAAATTTTAATTCCATAGTCAGATATCTGATTATGGACTTTGTGAAACAAGAAGTTTTTTTTCTTTTCTGCTTTCTTACATATTATCATATAAAGTAGCCTAGAAAAACACTGCTTTGCAACAGGTTAAAAATGAGTTTTCTATTGCTTCCATGAGCACAAGCAACTATGAAATATCTGCTCAGATGTGAGTTTCCTAAGAAAATGTATCTTGTCATAGCTTCCAGATATCTGTCTTGAAGGAACAAAATTGCAGCTAATAGTTATGTTTATCTAAAGTAAAGGTTCTGTGAAAGAGGCCCCAGAATAAAAGCACTTTCACTCCACAACACGTGGGAGAAACCATTCTTCATTCCTTATCCAGGTGAAATTACATTGCCCTAAACTAAATTCAGGATCAGAGGAATCCCAGAATTATCAAAAATCATGAGTTTCCCTTTATTTTTACAGTGAAATTAATAATAACTTATTTTCACTGTGACACTAATCAGAGCAATTATTTTCACACATTGAAGCAGAATTCTGGCTTCTTAGAAAATGCCAAAATGATGTCTCCCTGTGCCATGATCAAAAGCAGTAATTATTGTCAGGTAAATCTGTGTTTCAGACCTCTTCAAATATTGAAATTCCATCTGGAATCTGCTAAGAAAATGAAGAGACATCATCTACATCAACTGCATATTAAAAAAAAATTTATATTTATGGGCAGCTGTCCTGGGCAACCTGTGTCAGGGCCTCACCATCCTCACAGAGAAGAATTTCTTCCTTATATCCAAGCAGAATTTACCTTCTTTCACTTTAAAACTGTTGCTCCTTGAACTGTCACTACAGGCCTTGGCAAAAAGTCTTTGCCCATCTCTTTTTTATGAGCCCCATTTTTAAACTGAATTATAGGACTAAGACAAATCAGTTGAACATTTATTTTCCAAGACATAAAAATGAATGAACGGGGCAACAGGAAAAGGTGTGCATGAAGGGAAACTTCTGAGATATTCTAATGGTTCTAATTTTAAAAGCTGCCATCAAACCTTGATGGATTATGAAAGTGTGTCTCGTTAGATAAATTATAGGCATGACACTTTGGAGATCAAAAATGTCCTTTAATTTATTAAATAGTGACTGAGCCACTACTGTGGCTCAACATTGAAGAGTGCTAAGAGTGAGTTCAGGAGATGTATTGAGCAGTGGGAGCTCCATTCTAGAGATTATTCACAACATTTAGTATTTCTTTTACCCACATTATCCACAGGCCTAATGCTATGTGAAAACATACAGCAGGGACAAAAAGAGATCAGCAACAGGAGGTTCAGGATGGATATTTATATTTATTTGGATTTACAAAGATGCTGAATGATTCTGGAATTAATTTTGTATTGTGCGCAGCGCTTAATGTTCACGCTGCCAGCGTTAAATGTTACTTATTTTTTCAGAATGATAAAAAAATAGATTTATTGTATCCTTAATCTATTCATTTCTTGGTGCTAAAGTTTAAAAGGAATTGTTTTGCTCTGCTGTGCAAAAATAAATCATGTTTTTTTTTGTTTTTTTTTAAGATATATTACTCAGGTTTTTAGATCTTACTATGAATCTAAAAATGACAATATGTGTCCCAAGGCAAAGAAATTTGCCAATCTGTGAATATTTTAATTACAACCAGAACTTGATCAAATTGCTGGATTCTGTTTTCCCCTTAGCTGACAGTAGCATTACCTAACTTGCGCTTTCACCACTTTGCAGAAAGCTGATTCAGAAACTCTGACAAAACTTTCCAAGATCTCCCCAAAGTGGATTCTTGTCCTGTGCCCTTTATTGACTTATTTATTATTATTTCCACTCTTGCAGCAAGAGCTGTTTCCAAATATTCTTCACAATACTCATTTCCCAGCAAATCCAAAATTGCTGCTCTATCACTGCCAGAAATATTCACTCCATACTGAGCCTGCTCTGTCATTACCAGCAGTTCCAGAGAACGTGAGGGAAAAGAAGGGAAGCACAGCAATAATCCCTCTTTGCATCCCTGTGCAGTGGTTATAGATTTCATTTTATTGTTACATGAAATTTACCTGCATTACCTGGCAGCTGAATTACTCCCCACACCTGCTCCGCTATCCAAGGAAACAGACAGGTGGAAACATGAATTTGGATTCAGAGCAAATTGTGGCACGAACTCGACAATGTAACCTAGAGAAAAAAATGGAATCTGCAGGAATCAAATCAGGATTGAGATTTTCAATAACAATTTTCAAGGCTGCATGTGTGAATCCCAGTAATTTCACAACAGGCAAGGAAAATACAAAAAACCAGGCACTGCCCTGAACACAAATCTGAGTCAAGTGGTTCTTTTCTGGCTGGAGGCTGACTTTGGTTGTGATTGCCCTTAATTTTTATAAAATACCACATTTTAGTATTGGATGGCTGCAGTTCAGAACCACTATTGTAGTAAAACTGCAATAAAGGATGTTCAGTTCTATTTGCAGGGTAAAACAGAGGGTTAAGACCCTTTCAAAAATAAATTCACTGCAAAGCCTCCTCTATTTTTCTTTCCTACAGCATCCAGGAAGACCATATTCTGAGCTGGATTGTGTAAGGCAGGCAGCACTTCGCCCTTTTGTGTGTGAGATAGAAAAATTTCTGTCCACTGTGTCCCTGAAAATAGGCAAAGACAGAGCAGAGAGCGGCTGCCAGAGCTGATGTGTGAGCCTGGGCCAGTCCCAGAGCGGCAGCTGCAGCTCCCAAAGCTCCAGCAGAGAGAAAATGAGACACAAACTCTGACAGCCCACACTGCAAGGACAGCTCCCAGCCCAGACAAAAGGAAATATCCACAAGAATGTGATTTTACAAGTTAGAGCTTCCCTGCAATGACCCGGCACAGGAGAAACCAGTTGTGGTTCATTTCTGCCTTGTCTCAGGTACCCCACACTGCCCTGGGATTTTTCCCACCCAGTGGAAAGCTGTGGGGGTGTTGGTACAAGCAGGAGCAAGACTCGTGAAGGCTGATAAATGTTTCAGCAGAGGTCAGAAAAATAAAACTATGAAACTGTGCAAAAAAGACTGGGTACTTCAGAAAAATAAAACAATGAAAGATGCATTGTAGAAGGACCCAGTAAAGATGATTTCCAGAAATAATCCAAAAGAGTAAATGCCAAAGGAAACAAAAATGCCTTCCTGCCCGCTGTTGGAAACACTGATTTTCTGACCAATTCCATATATGATCTAATTTTATGTAACTTAATATAACAGATACTCCATTCCCTCTGTCTGGTTTCTGGAATCTACTGAATGCAATAGACACTGATTTCAAAGCTCAAAATAATGCAAATTTTCTGCAAATAAAGACACAAAATCTGAGTAAAACTTGACACAAGAAAAGCTATTCAGGTGCATCCTGAGCTTTTTGAGTGTAGAGATGGAATTACAGCAAAGCCTGAGCTGGGATAAATGAAGCATTAAAATGCACAGTCATAGCATGGTAAAATACAGTCAGCAAACAAAATAAAGACATGCCCAGAATAAAAGTAGTATTGTACCTGTTCTAACTACTGGAACAAGGTAAAAAATATATAGATTATCAGTCCATACTGTTAAAAAATCAAGTGAACATTCCTCACTACTGCTCCTCCCCAGAACAAGCTCCAAGTTTCCTTGTAAATGTATCAGCAAAACAAGATTTCCTATAAATGTTTTACTACTAATTCTTTATTCAGCAGAAAATCAGACTCTGAAACAAAGCTTGAAATCCACCTCAAAATGCTTTTCGAGAATAAATATTGGGCTAAAAAATAACAATTAAACTTCTCACTGCATTTGCCAAATGTATATACAGAAATGTGCTCTAAAATGCTATTGGTAAGAATAAATCAAACAAGCAAAAAAGATAGCCTAGAATTCTTTGATCTGAAACATGCAGAACCATAAAATGTTTGGACACGATAAAAATTTGACATTGTTGATAAGCTTCACATCTTTTATTCTTTTTCATAAAGAAGTGTCAGACAACTATATAAAAATAATAGATCAAATAAACATAGACGCTGTTGTACACAGAGCATAAAACCTTAAAAAACACTGAATAATTCAAGGGAACTCCAGCAACACTTGTAATTTACAACCCTTGCAATTTTTCATAAAGCAATACTTTTTCTAATTCTCATCTCTTTTCTTGCCGGCGCCTCGGGAAAGAGAAAGGCAAAAATGGAAACCATAACTACAAATATTAAAGTGTTTGCTTTTAGTATCAGTGTAGTAAATATGCCATTACTCTTAGATGGTAATGCAATATGCAAACACTATTTGTCCCAGATCGCTACAGTAAACAAAATTTCCACAGACTATAATATTTTTCTTTCCTGCTATTTGCAAGATTACTTCGCAAAAAAAAAAAAAAAAAAAAAAAAAAAAAAAAAAAAAAAAATCTAATTTTTGAATACCTTCCCAATACAAGGTACTGGAAAAACAGCATCACAGACAGAATGGGAATTTTTATCTCTTGGGAAAATGCTCAAGTTTTCAGCAATGTTTTAGCCTGGCTGTAGCTGGGTTTATTAGTTCTGCATTAATTGAGGATCTCCCCATGACATGACTTTTGTCCTAAGGAAATCAAAGATCTGGTGTCACTGTTGCCTCTGATCTGATCCTGGCAGCTGCTGTGGCACTTTAAAATAAACCATTTTCCTCTGTCTTGCCCCCTAATTAATATCCCTGTGCTCAAGAGTTTATGCACAGGGGAAAGAAGAGCTCACCAGGAAAATCAGAGACACTCAAAGAGTGACCAAATTGAGATTTATACATCACGACTTAATTTGGAGAAGTAAACATCACATCCTCATGTCACTTTTGCTTCCTGTACACGTATTTTGTGTGATCATACTCACACTGCTGTTTGCTTGATTTTAAGATTATTTTTTTTTGTTTTCCATTCTCATATTTTTATATTTGTTTTCAGAAGTTTTAATATGTAAAAACCATTAAAGATTTCTTCAAGCTGAAATTTAGCTTGAAACAAGAGTCTACATGTCAGAATCAATGTGCATTTATGAAACAAATCTCCTAATTTAAGATGGTTTAGACCAATTTAGAAAAAAAATCCCAACTAAAAGAAAAAACAAAAAAACCCAAAACTTGATTTTGGAATCAGTGCCAAAAAATATCCTGCTTTTCAAAATGATAAAAAATTCCATGAGTTAACAAAGCAATTCTGCCATTCTAAACCTGCTTAGACACTCAAGTTGAAGCACAGAAAACCTCAATGCTCATATTTTTGGTTAACTACCCAAAGAGCAGACAAGTAGTGGAGCTACAGATCTCCAAAAACCCCACACCAAAAACCACCCCAGCTAGTGGAAGATTCAACTGAAGTTTCTCTTTCTCTTCCTTTCCAATTTACCTCCTTTATCAAAGGAAACACCAAATTATTTGACAGAAATTTAAGATCTTTGAAGCATTTCCAGCTGTTTTCCCTCCTTCCTACAATTTTTGTGGATAAAATTAAACACCACAAAAAGACAGATTAACCTCTGCATGTCCAATAAATCATTTCCTTCAATAAATTAATTTCTCTCAATAAAGAAAAGGGTAATTAATGACACCAGTTTCTCCAACGTAGTTTTTCTGAAAGGGATGTGTTTTATTTAACATGAAATCTTAATGTTGATGAGAAATTCCTTGGAGAAATGAAAGCTGGGGCATTATTTCAAAAGCTTCCATTGCAGCTGTTGCTGTTAGAGCTGGGCAGGGCAGTCCAGCAAAGCCTCTTCACCTGTCCCCCAACCTGTGTTGGTTTCTTTTAATAGTTCATGTGAACTTCTTCCCATCAAATATTAAATTTTGGTGCCAGAGGATGTGGGAAATGGATTTGTAGAAAATACTCAAAACCTGACAGAAGGCAAACCTTGAGATAAGAAATGCTGACTTAGAAATGCCATGGAATAGGACAGACACTGCTGAGAGAGAAATGGAATTAGAAAAAAAAAATTCAAAGGATGGCCTTGCAAATAAGACTGGATACTTTAGAGAAATAAAACTATGAAAGATGCATTGTAGTAGGGCCCACAAAAGATAATTTTAGATGACTGGCTTTAAAACATTTACAGCATGGTGTGACAAAAGCTGGCAAGCCAAGAAACACTTACAGTGTATTGTAATTAGGAAATAGTTGGCTTCTGATTGTGATGGTGTGAATTGTAACACCTGTATTGTCTCACCCTTCAAATGAGACTGAAAATGGAATAAAAGTTTTTAAAACACCTCTCAGTTGCCCCATCTCTGGGTCAGAAAAGGGCAAAATCCTTTGGATACAACAGGAATTGTGTGGAGCAGCGAAGCTATCTCAGAGCTCTGCACTACACTGTGAAAAACCTGATGAAAAACACTCCCTGTCCTCTCAGCCAAACCAGTTTCCACATTAGTAACCCAGCTTCCACCTTCCTGGACCATCCCTCCCAGCGTGGCCTTTGCTGGCTTTGCAGGGATTTCTCCTGCCAGAAGACTCAGTGCTCCCCATACCTGTTGGGTTTGCAGGGATTTCTCCTCCAGGGGACTCTCACTGCTCCCTGCCAGAGACTCCTGGCCCCTCTGAGCCCCTGCACAGTTTAAAGGCAGTGGTGGAATTGTGATTTTTGTCTCCTGCTCCAGAGGGCCATGAACTGAGGAGTTCCTGAGCAAGCCTTGGCACAGCACAGCAAAGCAGCTGCTGGGCCCCATTGTTGTGGAGAATGTGCATTTTGACAACTACTAATCATGTATTTACTCTGAGCAGTGAATAATTTTATACATTTATTATTCTCAGAACGTATTTACCCAACAAGTAATGACATCTCTAAATGAGTTTCTTATGTCCTGGAAAGAAAACACAAGCAGCAATTAATTAGTTTATTGTTATTTAGCAGCAATTTATTTATTTATTTCCCTGAGCCATTCATCAGATGCATCAAATGCAGAATGGAAGGTAGCTTTTTGTGGCATTTATGGCAAAATTCCTTCTGAACTGTTCTAGGGGCCCTCAATTGTGTTTGAGAAGAGAGATCTAATTTTGACCTGAATTGGGAACAATTAAAAAGAACAAAAAATTGATTGAGCAAGTAAAACAAACTGGTTCAAGTTAGTGATTATCTATTCTGTGTTAAAACAAAAAGGAAACAGGGAGATGAAACTGAGTTGTGATCCATACAAAGACAGAAAGCAAGGTGTAATTTAGGTTTTCAGATTCTTTGGGCTATAAGGACATTGATTCAGGACAGGGTGAGTGAGGCAGGATGGATCTTCAGACAGACATTAACCCTCACCACGTCACCTGGTTAACAATTATTCCTTTTGCTGCAGAAACCTTCTTTTACAGAGAGCACAAGGCTCAATGAGGGATTCTGTGAGTGACCACACAGAACCATGAAAAAATACAACAGCCCTGATGATGATGGATGATCACTAATTATGAAACTAATTCATTAGAAGCACATGGGATACAGTCCTGGCACTCATTCAAATCCCAAATGGAGCATGAGGAGATGCAGGTCATTTTCTTACCCTCTGCAGCTTACAGCAGGGCTGTGCAGGGGCACTGGGAAGTTATTTTAACCAGCTGCTAATGGCAATTATTCTTATTGTACCATAGCTAAAGGAGAGCAGCAATGAGGTACAAACCTTAACTGCCTCAGGATAAGCCTGGGGAGATGTGACTTAAAGGGAAGAGGGAATCCCTGAGAGCTCAGCACAGTGAAAACCACAAGGCGCATTCACAATGCCACAGGCCCAGACTGGCTTTGGAGGAAAATGTTGAATTAAAACACTGATGTTTATGAATGACTTCAAAAACTATCTTGAAATGCTGTGATATAACATCCAAATGATTAATTTTGTTTATTTTTATCCCCAATCCTTTCAGTCACTCTGGCCTCCCCTTCTGTCTGTAGCTGGAATGTTGCCCTCCCCCATGATCAAAACAAAGATGCCCTTAATCTTCTTTTGGGACTAACAAAAACATTCAGGACCTTGTTTTCTTGAAAATACTATAATGATTTTGTTGAAATAGTTGATTTAACTCATCATCAAAACCTTTGGATTTGCAACTCAACCTAAATTTTATTTTCTATTTTATTTTCCATAGTCTCAGGAGCAAACTGAGATAATATTGTAAAGGCAAGCTGTATGGATTCAGAATAGTTGTTTGGGTTTTTTTTTCTCTTAAAACTACCTATGATGCTTATTGTTATTTTTGCTCCTTTGCCTGCTTCTCCAACCTCCAATTAAAGGCTGGAACAATTTATTGAATTGTAAGTTCACTAATTGAATAGATATATAGACAGTTGTAAGCACCAGGATTCTCTACAGGGTTTGTTTATCAGTGTCTAAATCTTGGTTAACAGCTTGCTACCCTTCTAAATACACAACTATTTATTCAAGTATTTATGTTACAATGTTTGTTTACCATGGCAACAGCTATATCATCTTGACATACACAGGAGTAATTTTATTCAGATACATTTACCTCTTTGTTAGAATTCGTCCACATTTTATGGTGCTTAAAGAGAAATAACAGCAAATTCTCAATGTATCTTTCAATTTCTGTGCAAGAGGCACCTGGCTGTTTTCTTGCATAAGGAATATGACTAAAAGTGCCTGCCAGCCACAGAAGTGGTAAAACAGCCAATTAAATCAGCTGGGGGGAAATCATGGGAACCTTTGAATATTACTTGGCCTGTGGGGTTTCCCTTAACAGTTATTTATTTTACTTTTTGAATTTATATCCTGATATAGTTTTAAAAACCACAATTTTTTAGAAATGCAAAGAAGAAAAACATATATATCTCTGCAAAAATATGGGCTTGGATCAGCCTGGGGCAGTGGAAGGCATCCCTGCCCATGGTAGGGTTTTGGAGATGGATGGACTTTGAGGTCCTCTCCAACCCAAACCACCCTGTGATTCTATGATCCTATATTCAAACCTCCCTCAGAAATGACCCCTCTGGAAGAACCTAGTCCACATCTGAACACAAATTGAGCCCAGAGTGGCAGAGAACTGGATCAATAAAAAACCCCTTTGATCCAATGCCACGGAAGAAAGAGGCGACACAACTGATGGGATAAACCATTGCACATTCAGAGAATGGAAATGCTGAAACCTCCTTGGTTACTGAGGAGACAGGAGCCACATCCCTCCTCATGCACACCCATGGCAATGGCCAGAACTGCCAATTCCCATGATAGGTTTTGCATATATGGATCATGGGCAAGGGAAAAAGCAGAATTGCACCCCTGGAGGTCACAGAAATATAAACCCCTGCTCAGAAGCTCAGAGGGTGACTGGTGACCTCCTCCTGCTAGACCTGAGCACCACTGACACCTGGTTCTCCAGTGGAATGAGAATAAACGGCCCTGGAAGTGCCAAAAATGGAGGCAGATCCCAAAGGGAGTTTACAGGGTTAAAGAGAATAATAACTACAGCACCAGTGGAAAGGAAACTGGATAGAACAGGGTCTGTAATTAAAGAAAGCAAGAGATAATTCAGGAGTGCAGCATCACGAGAGTACAGTACCAGGAGAGATTAGAGGCAGCAAGAAATAGCCTGGTCATGAAGCACTGTGTACACTGCTGAGTTTTCAACAGGGAATAATTCACTTCTGTGATTCAACTCCTTCTCCCTCATCACAGCCAGAAACCGCCCTGAGTTAAACAGAGGACAAAACTGAGAGGTTCTGTGAGTTCCTCAATATATTCTGTACCAGCAGCCAGTACTCCAGTCCCTTCTGCAGTAAATGAGTAATAATAATGATAATAGTCATAATTAATATTAAACTCTTAGTGAAGGTTTATTATCTTCAAGTTCCATTAAGTAATTAATGAATTCATTAAGATTGCTAGTGTAAAAGCAAGCAAGTTTCATAGAGACACACCCTGCAGGTCCAACATTTAATAATCTATTTTAACAGTAGCAAAAAATTAACATTTATTTCTTAATATGGTAATGATCTAGTCCTACAATTATGCAAAACACAGCTGAAGAACACTTATTTCTGGAGTTCTTATCTTTTCAGAACTTGCTGTTGGGTTGTACAATCTCAGCTGCATATGAATATGTTTGTGCTTGCTTGAGATAAAAGTCTACCCTGAAATCCACAGGGAAAACCCACAAATTTTGTAGGACAAAGCAGAGATGGATACAGGTGTATGTGTTATACACAGTCCCACTCATCCCAATCCATTTCCTGGATCCAGCAGAGCAAGTCTTGCAATTGCACAGATATAAAACCAGAGCAATTACAGAAAAAGAGGTCACAAGCAACAAGGAAAGTCACAAAACCAACAGCACCAACATGTCCATGTGTCCCAGCTACAACTGACACAGGCTCCAATACCTGACATTTCATGTCAATCTTCTCTTTTTGGTCATTAAATTCACTTTTATTTTTAAAGGGGGCCAGATGAGTCCTCTTTACCCAGTAAAACAGCTGGATATATTATTGATATAGTTACACTCAGGCAGTTGGCCAGTGGAAAACAAAACCAAGTGGAACGTTATCTTTTCTGGGAGGACTGAAATGTGTGTGAAGTTCAGAGTTCATGGAGATTTTTTTTTATTTTTTTACATAGCACTAATTATTACATAGCACTGATTATTCTAATGAGCCATGCAGTTTTCTGCCTGAACATTTCTCATTTTTTAATTGGCAAGATTGAATTCTTTACATCAGATTTGAGAACTTTCACTTCCATTTTGTTACACTCAGGTTTCAAATGCAACTTTCACTTTCATTTTATATCTTGATTTATGAAGACAGTAAAAAAAAAAAAAGAGCTGTGCTTTCCCTTATTTCACATTTAATATTTTTGCAAGGTCACAGCTTTCTCCTCTTCATGCTAGTGGATCAGATTCAAATGTGTTCTCATAATGTTTCTGAGAGGGAAAAAAACCCCACAAAATACAAGTCAGGAAATCATCAGGCCCCATCCACAAAATTCATGGTGTTTCTTTAGCCTGGTGGTGCACACACTTTTTGGGTTGTTTTCCTCTCCTCTCCACTCCCTGGGTTACTTTTCCTGCATCCCTGCTCCTGTGTAACTTCCCAAAAAAATCCCCCAAATCTGTGCTCTGAAGGCTGACCCTGCTCCCAGAACCACCACGGGCCCAGGGCGGGGTTGAACCCTCAGCTGCTCCTGATTTAGGAAAAGCAGGGTGCAGCTCACCCTTGGAAGGAATATGAACTGTTTTACATATGGACGAGGTTTCGGAAATTCTGAATGTAAGGCTGTGTGTATGAGTCCTTTATAAGTTAATGAGCTCCCTGTGATAACACAGGACTGTACAAAAGTGTAATTTATTGGAAATTCTGATTTTGAGTACTGAATTTGTACTGGAAATTTCCCCCGTTCTGGTCCCCATTTTCTGCAGAAATAAAAAAAAAAAAAAAGAAAAAAAAAGATAAAGGTATTTTCTGAACGTTGCACCTTATTTGCTCCTTTCCCTCACTCAGTTTCCAAGCAAGCTCCAAAGAAAGCTCTGCCTGGCAGGCTGGTTCCTTGCCTGGGATCTCACCTCTGGAGGGGCACCACGCTTGTAGCAGGCAGTGTTTTAAGGCTGTGTTTCTAATTAAGTGAACAGGTGGCTCCAGCCAGCAGGAACCACTGAGCAGACAAACCCAGGGAGAGCTGGGACTTGTTGGAGCAGATGGTGTGGTCTTTGTACCTCTTTAATGAAGACTCTGCCTGAGATCTCCGCTGCCTTTAATCCGACGCTTTCCTCGCCGTTTGTGCAACCGCATTTGCGCCAAAATAAAATAAAACGATGTCTGGATTAGAAAGGAAATCGGTTCACTGCAGCCTTCAAATGTGTTTGAGCATAGCCTGGAGTGCTAAGTTATATTCTGCATGCCAAAACTCAGGTAGAAGGTCAGTGCACACTGTTACCTGTACCCACTACCGCACTATAAACTGATTTAACACTTGCATCCTGCCAGCGATCCCTCTGTAAAACTTTGCACAGATATGAAGTCTTTACAGAGCAGGTAGACATTAATAGATTTTTAACATTCCCTTGCCAACCCCTGTTTCTAATTTAATCTATTAATGATTTAGAATGGATTTATTAAATTATAACCTTTCCTTTATAGATTTATGTGAGCATACTCCAAATTAGAGTTCATATTAGGAATGGGAAAATTTGTATAAATTTTTTCAGTGAGGATCGTGATTCTATTTTGCATCATCCCATTTACTTAGGAGAGGGTGATCAGAAAGAAAAGCAGCTTTATAAAAATAATTCCAATGAGAAAATGGCCATTGCAGCTTGAGTAGGGATTAAAGAGAAAAATAGGGAGCAGAACGGGGGAAATTTCCAGTACAAATTCAGTACTCAAAATCAGAATTTCCAATAAATTACACTTTTGTACAGTTCTGTGTTATCACAGGGAGCTCATTAACTTATAAAGGACTCATACACACAGCCTTACATTCAGAATTTCCGAAACCTCGTCCATATGTAAAACAGTTCATATTCCTTCCAAGGGTGAGCTGCACCCTGCTTTTCCTAAATCAGGAGCAGCTGAGGGTTCAACCCCGCCCTGGGCCCGTGGTGGTTCTGGGAGCAGGGTCAGCCTTCAGAGCACAGATTTGGGGGATTTTTTTGGGAAGTTACACAGGAGCAGGGATGCAGGAAAAGTAACCCAGGGAGTGGAGAGGAGAGGAAAACAACCCAAAAAGTGTGTGCACCACCAGGCTAAAGAAACACCATGGGCGTTGTGGATGGGGCCTGATGATTTCCTGACTTGTATTTTGTGGGGTTTTTTTCCCTCTCAGATTTTTTGGGGTTTTTTTTTTTTTTTTTTTTTTTTTTCCTCTTAGAAATATTATGAGAACACATTTGAATCTGATCCATAAATCCCCATACTGTCAGAAAAGAGAGAAACTGATGCAGTGATTTCAAAGTTATGCAGATGTCTGGTCATTTTTAATTTTCACAAATTTCATTCTATCACTAGGGCAATTAATATCCACAGTGGCAGCTGAAGGCCAGGCCAGGTGCCATTTATTTCTAAGTGCACAGAAAAATGCTTTTGGTTTTATCAAATGGAGTAGATATTTGGAAGGATGAGAAGTTAGGACAGCAGCTGAGGGTGACAGGTATTTTTACTACATCTTTGTTCCTATAATTTTAATTTTTACTTTTGCTAACGTGTAGTAGCTGTGGTGTAGTTTGGCTAGATGACCTAGGTTTGAATAAAGACACGGACACTCATAGAAACAGAAAGGATGGATGGACCAGAAAATGAAGTGGAAAAGTACTATTTTAACTCCATTTTTACCACAACTGCTACATGGTTGCTATGATATCACTTGGTAATTAATTGCAAACCACATTCCACCCTATCTTTGCGCACAAATTAAATTGATAGGGAAAAAATAAGATACAGAGAGCCCCCTTCTGTAGGGCAATACTCCAATATGTAACAATTTGGCTGGAATACTGCAAGAACCGTGGCACACACAGCTCATTATTCCTACTACTCATATCACTGAACTTGTCTTGTGAGCTCTATTTATTTTTCACTGGAGTAATTCTATGGGGAACTTCAAAGCAATTAGTTCAGGAGCACATGTTAAAGGGTGAAGGGTTTCAATGTTGCAGCAATGTAAGATAACTACAGATCACAAAATCTGTCATGGAATAATGCAATCAAGAACAAAGCAAATGGAAGCTTTGTTTTCAGAAGATAAGAATGCAATGGAATGCATCAGTAGCTCCCCTTGCTTCTTGTGCTGTCTACCTAAATGAGACTCCCTGCTTGCATATTTCAAAGTCATTGGTTAATTATCCTGGAGCAAAACTGCATTTTGGGTGCTCTGATTTGAACATAATGATGTGACTATAATTCGAACAAATTGGAAATATGCAAAGTTGAACACTTGATTTCAGATATAATCCAGTAATTAAAAACATAACAAACCATTTAAGCAGCAATGCCAGGAATGCTGCCATTGTGGCTGAGGAAAACTGCTAATTGCAGGGCCCATATCTCCCCCATATTTGCAGTGCTTAACTCCAGTCACAAATCACCATCCAATGGCAAAAATAACGAATTGAAAGATATTTTTTCCAGCCTTTTAAACCATGCAGACAATACTGTCTGAGTAAGAGTAAGAAAGGGACAAGATGGATTAAATAGACATCACTTGCAGTGTCAATTTAATTTTTACTGTGCACTCCCTTTACAACATAAAATAATATGCCAATGCGTAAAATTACACTGATAATAAGTGTAGTAAATATAAGGAGATCATCAAATACAAAATAAATGTTGAGGAATATTTATCTTAAAAATATGCTGTTGTTAATATCCTGATAATTTATTTTAGAGTCCTTTTGCTGTCCATTCACCCAGCTGGGACACATTTCTGGTATTTTTGACAGTGTGAATGAATGCCATTTTCCCCTAGCAGAGGGCCGTGATTCTGGATGCCATTCAGGCAGCAGCATTTGCAAACACTTGTAGGGGCTGCCCCTGAGGCAGCTGCTCCCAGGCACTCAAGGTTAATATCACTGAGTGTTCTTTCACTGGCAGAGCAAACCTCCCCGTGAAACAGACCTGCTCCAAGCATGCTGCAAGTGCATTGGAAATAAATACATATTCAGCAGTTCTGCTCAGCCACGAACGTTGCTCAGCAGTGACCAAAAAGAGAGGATGAAGGATGGGAACGTTTTACAGGTCAAAGCTGTGATGTGAGAGCTCAAATGAAAGCCACCTTTCCTAATTCCTTGTTCCCTCAGCAGTCTGTTTGATCACAGAGGGGAACCTGGGCTTTCACACGTGGCAGCTTGCCTCCAGAACTCGTTCCAGTGGTGTCTATTCTTCGACCCCTCCTGCTACAGGGAGAGTATAAAATCCATATTTCTTTGAAAGGCAACATGGTGTCTATATAGGAAAAAATATTATTTCCTATTGACAGGGATGCTCACATCTGTGAGTGTTTTTGCCTCCTAGCAGTTCAAAATCTGCTGCTCTGGTGAGACCAGACTTAACATTCTAATAACAAGCACTGACATCTGCTGAGGTTTTAAGCACAGACTGAAGTTACTTTAGAGGGATGAGTTGTTTGTACAGATAATGATGCACAGACCTGGAGTGAATCCACTGATGCTGACTGACCCATGCCCATTTATCCTTAAAAATCTCAGTGTTTATTTCCTCCTGTACAGACCAAACCTCTCCTTAAAGTCCCCAGCAAGTTGCTGTAATTGGTGGGTGGCATAAAAGCACTAAATAATATTGCATTCTTCTTGTCATATTTGATGAGACAAATTCATCAGCCTCTGCCTTGCCTTATTTTTGTCATTGTGACACAATTTTGCAAATTGCTGAATTGCCCATGATAATACCTTTCCTCAGGATAGTTAAACATGCCAATTGGTAATTAGCTATTACCATCTGTGTTTTGTTCAAACATTTGTCTCCTGTAAATATTCTTTAAAAGCTGAACCTTTGTTGGAGAAGAGAGCAGGAGAAGGGATTATGGATGTTCCCTTTGGCTGGGAATTGGACTCTGTGTTGCCCATCAGTTCTCCTTTCTTCAAATAAAAAAGGCAGTGTTGTAACACAATAGTTCAAGGCTTCAGCAGTTCTGAAACAGCACTGCTTGAAAGTGACATAAATAATGACAACTATCTAGGGAAAAAAAATATCAGAAGAAACCCAGGTATATTATCAACAGAAGACTTGGAGGAGGAAATATAAACAGAAGACTGGCACAGCTGATTGCCAGGACAGCACTGGATTTACCTCTGTTATTCCAGATAATTCACATTATGTGGATCTTCAGAATGATAGACTGAGGTGCCTGCAGAAAGCCTAAATGCATCAGGAAATGAAGAAAAAAAGAACTTCTAGCACATGAATCTCTCAATTATTTAGCACTCTCAGGCATTAATCATTTTGTTAATTCCAGATTAAATACTGCTCATTTGACTTCACTACTGTCCATAAAAGAAAGTGAATTTTAGTATACTGAAGAATTCTTAAAAGGTAAATATCTTGCTAAGACAAGGGAGAACAAGTAGTGAACACAAACAAATGGAAAAACTCCCCCAAGTAAGAGATCTGAAAATAATTACAGCACTAAAAGTCAGTCACAAGAACACCAATCAAAAAGCAAATCTTGCATTAAATTATCGTGTTCAGTACATATAAAATAAAGATATTTGTGGCCAGGAACTGGCTGACTCTTCCAAAAAAAAATTCCCTCTCTTGACCTAAGCATTACTATTTGTTATTTATTTTTCTTATTTAGGTGGCTGTACTGAACTTCTAAATCCACATGCACTGGACTCCTAAAAGTTCAGAGTCCTGCTATGCTTAACATACCATAGCAAGTGAGAGTTCATTTTTCTTTTCCTTTCTTTGAATTGCACTTCAGCATGATGCCACTCTGGAGGTTATTGAAATTATTGTTCATGCCCTGAATATCTGGTTAAACAGAAATCTGTGATTCAAATTATTAACTGAAATGAAAGGAGAAAAGATGACAACATAAAGGGTCTTATTTTTAATTCTCTTTGCAGTTAAAAGCCAGATGAATAGAAATCAGTTAAGGTTCATTACTGCTCCAATCCATCCAGAGAAAGGGGAAGAGAGAAGCTCTGGTACATTAACTTTTACACTTGTGACCCGGTAAATAATGTTCTAGTTAGAGCTACGACTTCTTTCAACCCACAGCTCACATAATTTCTATAATAATATATTAATTTTTTACACTGCTAAGTGCTGCTAAAGGCACATCTGAAGGATATCAAATTGAGAGCATTCCTTCAAAAAATCACAGATGTACATCCAAAATGTTTAGCTGCCAGGCGACTCTTTAAATAAACCAGAAAACGAGGCCGTCTGTCAAAGCCTCCAGGTGAAACCCCAAATTTATGATGAGCCTGACACAGCTGACATGGTTCCATTCCTGTCACACGTGGCAGGGAGTGGATTTCCAGCTGGGCTGGGTTGTTTAACCAATGGTTCAGATGCGGGAGCTGAGCCTGACACCTGAACAGGCAGCAGAGGAGAGGGCTGGGATGAGCAGGGGACTTGAGGTTGGATTTGTCCCCACAAAAGGATTTCTATCGTGTCCTAATTCTGTCCCACTTGCAAGAAAGAATGAAGAAATTAATTCAAATGATATCACGAGAATAGAGCCTCTTTATTTTATTTATTGAATTATATTTTAATGATTATAAATTCCTTCCCCATGGTAGCTGTGTTAAAAAGGATTCTCTTTTGATTAATGTTCAGGTTGGTTTGGGAGAAGCCTAAACTGGTGAATACAGAGGAACTGTCAAAAATACAGGGGACCTTTTCTTTAACCAGTAGCATGAAAGCTGCACTGTGGGTAAGCCAACAAGTGGAATATGATTT
Source organism: Nesospiza acunhae (assembly GCA_013398715.1). NCBI lineage: Eukaryota > Metazoa > Chordata > Aves > Passeriformes > Thraupidae > Nesospiza > Nesospiza acunhae. Next base: position 640,728 of record VZSU01000831.1, on the reverse strand, counting down.
TAAAAGGAAATTAGATGCTAAAAATCACTGTTCATCTCACCTGCCAAAGGTAGGTGTCAGATGCAGGCAAAAAATAATTTCCATTGATAACAATATCTTGCAAACATCTCAGTTGCAGGACTTCAAATATTTTCAGTAGCTAAGAGTCCAAACCAGAATGAGGGGATTTTCTCCAGTTCAAGATAGAGAACTTCAAATCCTCTTGTGTAAAAAAAGGAAACAATCAAGATAAGCAATGAGCATTGATGATGTCTTCTAGTTTCTTTTTCTACCCCTCATTTTGATAGTTTAACAATACAGGGTACACTTCTCCCCTGCTCACCTCCTGAGGAGTTTGTCTCTGAGTGCACTGTGAATCTCTCCAGCCTGACCTTGTAGCTCCTCATCCTTGTTCTACTCTCTTTCTCTATGTGAAAAAGTTGGTCTCACTGACTTTGCAACTTTCTGACACAGTTTTGAGCAGCCTGATGCCCTCTGAGTCTCATTCTTGCCAGACAACACGAGCCCCACACTCCAGATTTAATTTCTCTCCACTTTCCAATGCCTTCCCTGATCTCAGGGTCCCAAACTCAAATTACTCCAGATATCACCTGCAATACATTGCCCTGTTGGGAATAATCCTCGGGCCCATCTGGTTTGATGCAGGGTATCAGATAATTGACAGCTTTATCTGACTGTAAATTCCTTGCCTACACACCTTATTCAGACCAAAATAAGCAACCTGTACACATATTTATTGTTTTCATAGCAGAACCATGAGAGTTTCTGAGTTCCTGAGGGGCTTTCTGTGCCTCTCTCTGCATCACTGAGACCAAAGCCTTAGAAACCTCTTCCCCATCACAAAGGTCCAAACCAGAGACATGTCAGAACAAAGCCAGGCTGCACCTAATCCTATTAATGCTGTGCTAAATCAATCTCCTCAGGCTTTCTAGGGCTTGTGAACAAGCAGTCAAGATGCCTCTGGTGATGGACAGACATTGCAGGGTTGCCTCCTGATTTCGTAGCCATTTCTTATTTTCATTCTCTTTGCTTTTGCTGGAAACTGATTGACTGTAAAAGATCTGCTTCAATGTCAGTCTCCTGTTAACAGCTGGGGAGTCACTTTATCTTACTTGCAGCCACAAGGAAACACGAGATAATCACCCTGTGACAGCCAGACCCAGCAGACAGGCAGGGAAGCAAATCTCCTTTTGTTATTCTGCTCTGCTCCCTTCAGCCCTCACCGAATTTCCAAACACTGAAAGGAAGAACATTCCCTTTCAATTCTGTTAGTGGCTGGAGAGCCACTAGGAAAGCTCATTTTTAGCTCATAAAGCATATTTTCAGGCTAAAGATTGAGTTTTTCCCTTCTCTGCTGCTAAAAGTACAATCTACAGTTTTCATTGATCTGTCCCATTTTCGGGGAAATTGTCTCTTCACTTTCCTAGCTGAGTATCTCCAAGTACAGTTGAGCTAGACAAGAGTACTCCAGACTGAGGGATTCTACAGGAAAAAGCTGTACAAAGAGGCAATGCTGTGACAAAAAAAAAAAAAAAAATCAGGAAGTGAACAGTGTTAATGCAAGGTAATTTAGCTGCTAGTTTCTATAAGCACTCAAAGGTAAATCAGAATTTCTACTGGAAATGAATTTTGTAATTAGAAACACAGGGAAGGAAGCATAAAGAAGACAATCTCCTTTCCCCCCATTGCCTCTGAGCTGCTCCTTGTTTCCACAGGTGCTGCTTCTCATTTAACAGAGACATTAGCATAGAAATAATCTGCATCAAGTCTGTCTCAAAGCTCTGCTAAGTCCCAGGAGTTTTGGCTGCCTAACTATATTAGGATCACAAGTAATTCGAGTCATTATGATGACTTCAGATTAGCTATAGAAAATACAATTTAATTTTTATTAACAGATAAACATTACAAAAATATCATTCCCCTCATATTCACATAATATTGAGAGCTTTCCACTGCGGTTCATTCAAAGAGCTACAGAAAAAGGTATGAAAAAGTCACTAACACCAGCTGATTTTTAGTAAAACTATCATGTCCAAGTCAGACCAATTAGCTACAATTTCACATTCTACATTTTGTGTTAACTATAAAGAAACAGCTAAATATAGTTTTTCTCAAGTATGTCAATAAATCACAGGTAATTACTCAGAACTCTATAAACCAAACCAAACCAAACAAAATCAAAATATTCTGCACTGGCAGCACTGTTTTGCATCTCCCACCATCTCAGGATCTATTACGAGGTCATAGTTTTATTACTACAAAAAAACAAGTTTGGCCAATATCATCATAAAATCACCAATAAATCTGAAATTTTATACAAAGAAAGGGCAGGTTAAGGATACTTTGCCATCTAGTGTGGTTATTTGTTGAAGCCTTCAATGTTTATGAATTTCTGCAAACCTGCAAGCTGTAAGTCAGTCAGCCAGACACAGAGTCATGAGCCAGTCAGTAGGAAAAAACCAACCAGTAATGAGCATGATGTATTGGCGAGAGCAGATACTCCTAGGTCCTTTATTTAGCTCTGCCAGCAATTAATATGTGACCTTGAACAAATCAGTCAGCTAAAAATCAGTTTAAGGCCTCATTTTCATACTGGACATGGGTACAAATGTAGTCTAAATCTCACAGATTTTCAAATGCAAATTGGTAATTCAGGGTCTCTTGCATTTGTACCTTATTTTTTTAAAGATTATTTGCAAGAAAATAAGAAATACAGCTTCCACACTGAGCTTCCACGCCTACTTCCCTGAAATTTTGTTTCTAGCTCCTTTGAAAAGGTGTCAAACAAGCTTTTCATGGTACAATATTTATTTCTGTTGTGAGCCTCCCAAAGTGCGTCAGCTACAGGAGAAAAGGGAGGGAAATTTAAAGGGTGGGGTTGGGCTCTGTAAGAGAACCTTTACATTTAGGGCAAACCATTTGCCTTAATTTCAGTGAGTCTGTTTGTTCATGAAACCCCCAAAGGAATAAGGGGTCAACTTGAAACAAAATGGAAAAAAAAAAAAAAAGTTGGCTATTGAAGAATGATAAGGACTTTTTCTACAGCAATTGATTTACCCTTTAAAGTTTGTTTTTATCATGAGTGTTCCTGCAATTGTATGAATGATTTGTGCATTAAAATCCTACTCTTGTTTCCCTGTACAACAATTCTTCAGCTTTGCCCACACTCACCCATCCGTGGATAGATGCAATACTGTGTGGCTTATTTGATCAAGCATACCAAATTGAAAGTATTAAATAAAAACAGTTTTGATATATTCACTCATGCCTCTTCTGTAACAGCCATTTTGAAACAAGATAAACGGTGAGAAAAATGGGATTTTTTTCAACCTGCTACCAGTTACGCAACTTCATTTAGGGCTCTCCAAAACCCTTCAGAAACATTGACACCTCTGCAGCAGGGCCTCAGCTAAACAAGCACTCAGGGTTTGAGGTTCAAAATAAAACATTCAAGTTTTATAACACAATATGCGTGTAAAATGAGTTCCACAAGTAAAACTAAGAGGGTGATGAGATACTGGGGATTTTTTTGTTTTTGTTTTCGTTTTTGTTTTTAACAGAAGCATTATAGAAACACTAATTTCAAATAATTTACCCCAAGCAGTAGAGGACTGCAGGTTGAACTTCCAAGCACTTAGGAAGTTTTTAAAGGCTCATGTGATGAGCTCTATTGATGCTAAAGCACATCCCTGTAATTAGTTGTGTCACTTCCATGGTAATCATACACGTTAATATTAAGTTGTATAGCCATTAATACAGCTCTGCAATGAGAGCTTAAAAGAGATCCACATCTCTCAGCCCAGCTCTTGACTTTGATGTACTCCCTGTGTCAATAGCACACAGCCCATTTTCCTTATTAAATGTTATTTTTCAGGATTTCTGCACCACATACTTCACTACAGCTAATTAAAATATTGAAGCTATCTAAACTCCCCGAAATAAGTTATTTTTTCCTCCTCTTCATATGAAATGGATGTTTGTGATAGCCCAACTTTGAGAAGAAGGTGTTTATAGCAACCTGACTTAAGCCCCAGTTCAAAGAATCAGGTCGACATGCAATACCACTGGTGCTTCCCTGTTTTCCAATTATATTTTCCCATCCTGAAGTTAATGAAACTTTATGCAACCTCTTTCAGAAGGGTCTTTTCAAGGCTCCAGTTTGTCACGGCCTCTCGGATCAAAAAGGAGCAATTCAATCCAGTTCAAATGCATTTCAGCAATGGGATGTCAGCAGTGTGGGGCAGAGCCTGGCTGGGATGAGCTGAAGGATAATCACAGTGACTCCCATTCCCTGCAAACATTTATCATCAAACTTCCCCTGAAATGAAACTTTGCAATCCAACAGCAAAATCTGGCAGCTGAAGGGAGGAATGACAGAATTGTTCCCTTCTGTCTTATTCATTAGAACCTGGATTTTTTTTTTCCCTTTTAAAGAAAGGATGTCTTATGATTAAAATATCATTATAAATGAGATGGTAGCTTGTCATGTGGAAAATTGAGATTCTCTGGTTCTGGTGAGCTGCCTCTCAGCCTGAGGGGTTTTAGCTTACCTAAGTGACAGGCTCCTGTCTCACTAGTTTACACATTTAATTTTGCATTAACTATTTTCATGTAGACTTTTTATTGTTTAATGTGCTCCAAGACACAAAAAAAATGTGATTGTTGTCTGCTCAGTTTTATTACCATGCAGTCATATGCATCTATGATCTTATACAGAGTTCTAGATACAGTAAAATTATGAATGAAGACATTAAAATCCACAGACATTATCTCCACTGCAAAAAGAGTTTATTTTTCTTGAATGACTAAAATGTAAGGGAGCTGCACAAGCATTAAATTTTTATTTTTGGGAGCTGTCTTGTTCTTGAATGCCAAGCTTCTCCTCCCACACTGAACAGTTTCATTAGTGCACCATTTTTTTCAGTTCTTTCACGATTTTAACATAGATTAGATTGACAGTAACCACATTTTTCCTTCAGGGCAAAAATATATGTTTTCCTATTAGATTTTGAAGGGATAACATCAATGGTTGACCTCAATTTTGGCAGACTATTCTACTAACTGCACTCCTATTATACTTGCCAATCAGTTAAAGCACTTCTGTCAGACCCAAGTACTTTACCTCTATCAGCTGTGATCAAAGGGGGTCAGGTCCTCTAATTTTAGAGGTTTTTTTTTTTTATTATTATTTCTTTTTCTCTCAGGAAGATATCAAAAGACCCCGTTTTAGTGACTGATAGTCACGGGACAAATTCATACTCCAGCATGCAACCCAAAGGAAAACCTCCGTCACTTCTGGGACATCCACTCAGCATAAAAGATAAAGAAGTTTCCTGAGTGTTTGTACCGTTTTCTCATCATAATTGTCTAATGGCACAATGAGATTTGCAAAAGCAAATCACCCTGAAGCCAGAGAGTGTTACCCATTAATGTCAGGGTAAATCAGGTCCTGGATGTCTTTTCCTTAGCCAGGCTTTGCTGAGATTGATAATTCAGCGCATGCAGGAGGGCGCCTAACTTTGTTTCAGAGACATATACTTGGGTGAAAATGGTATTTCTCCATTTAGAGAGCAGAGAAAAGTGGGGAATAAAAGAAGAGAGCGGGAATTAGACGCCTTATGGTTCTGAATGTAGCAAATATTAAATTCTTTCTTAATGCAAGGACATTGCTCTTAGTTACCGGAAAGCTTCATTTCAGCCAGGTACTGAGGCAAATGCCAAACCTGCCTGTATTTAGCAAAATGTTTAACTAATGAAGAGGAAGGCATTAAAGGCAATGAGGTAAAAAGTGCTGTCACAGAATTCATCTGAAGAAACTGAAATAGAGATCACAACTCAAAAGACTGAGGAATCCACATTTCCCAGAGATGCTTGCAAATGATCCATAATTTAAAATGGGGAAGAAAAAGAGTTGAACCTTGTTTATTACTTAAGAGGATAAATTATTGGGATAAGTTATTAATTCTGAAATATTCTGTGCTTTACTAATTGTGACAGCAGACATAATGCAGGGATTTGGACATTTCAGTGTCACATAGAGATGTGAGGACATGCGTGGAGATACTCTGCAGGCCAAAGTGAATGGTAAGAGAGATAATTAAAGATGCTTTAATAGCTTTTCAAAGTTGCTAAGATACTGTCAGGTAGTGTAGCACATCTTGGACAGCCACAATATCCAAGACTATGCTCTAAATAGTCATTTCCTGCAGCTTTGCTTTCATTTTGCCTTTCTTTTGCCTTTCCTTTCTCTCTTTTTTTTTTTTTTTTTTTAAACTTCCCTGGTAATTGCAAACCTCTTCAGATAAAACATCCCCCTCTGACAGGAAGAAATATTTATGTTTGGGATTCACTGCGTTCACTTGGCAATGAAGGAGTTTTTACAGCTTTTCTGACTAATAAAAAGCAACACAAATATAAAGACTAAATTATCTGCAAAAACATGACTTGCAGCAAGGCAGGCAGCTGAGCTAATGTATGTTCACCACTTCCCATACAGTAG
>VZSU01000831.1:612076-634214 GCA_013398715.1 Nesospiza acunhae | reverse complement strand
GGGAAAGTACCAGGAGATGGAGCCTTCTGTGACTCCCATACCTGGATTTTTATAGCAGCAGAACCCCTCAGTTCTGCAGCTGTGTAATTGAAACAAAACAAAACAAAACAAAACAAAACATTGCAGGTGTTTGCATTAGACACAAATGAGAAGATGGAATAACGTGAACTAAAACAGCTTTGCAGATGTGACATAAAAATAATAATCTCAAATAAACAGTTCTGAGCTCTCTACCTGCCTAAAGCTTCTGCAACAGAGCAGTTTAAGTGGGAATGAGGTAATATACTAATAGAACATGATAATACATATAATAATGGTGGGTATTGAATGATTTAGGTGTTACCTTAATCCTCACAACAGGAGTATTCAGACACACAAAGGCTTCACCTCATCAGTGAGTAAAGATCTCCCAGCAAACATTCCTCAAAATTAAAATCTGAAATACCTATAAATGTTGAAAAATCACTTCACCTCTGATTGCCTTGACACAAAGCTGAATGGAAACATTCTCTTCAGCCTTGCTTTGGATGTCCATTTTTTGCCCTAGAGAAGCATTTCAATCCCACACTTAGCAGTGACTGGTTTTTTGGAAAGAGAATGACAAATGCCTGCCGAACTTTTCTCTTAAAACTTAACACCCAAGATCAAAGACTAATTCAATTAATTCTAATCTCTAAAGTTATTAGATCTGGGGGCTTTATTATTAACATTTTTTTAGGCTTTTAATCCTTTATACAATGACTTATGCAGGCACATAATATCCCAAATGATTATCACCATGTTGCAAATTCTAATAAATTTTTATCTGGCACAAATCTTATATAAAGCTGTCAGTTTAGCTCCTTCTCTGTAGAAAAGAAATGGAAAATCCTGCACATGATGGAAACAAGGGGTGATAAGGAATACAGATATCAGTGCACTATTTGCAACTGATCATTTATTCAGAGATCAGAAATTGTTTCCAAGCAGACACGGGGCAATTCCTGGCACTGAACATGATCCCCTCTCCAGCAACTTGGTGTAAAAAAGGGATTTAAAGCATCCCAAGGACTGTGAAATGCAAAAATAACTCTCAGCTGCCTTTTCTCTCTACTTGTCTGGAGCCACGAGAGGCAAGCCCTGACCCTACAGAAGTCAACAGAATTTCTGTCATTGCTGGTTGCAGGACCAAGCTTTATCACTGTTTTTATTAATAATTCATTCTTTAGAATGAATTCATGTGTATTTTGACGGGGCTTTGATTTTTCCATTGAAGTGAAAAGATGATAAAGGTTTGGAGGATGTTACCAGCTCTGATACCAGGATAAAACTGAGAAAAAAAAAATCAGACCATGCTCATGTTGAGTTCCTACTCTGACTAGCTACTAGCTCAATTCCACTTGAACTTTTAATTAAAACAGTGTTAGAAAAGGAGAAAGACATAATGAAAACTTTTGGTTTATGCAGAAAAAATGGAGCATTTACAAAAGTGTCAGAGACTGACCCAGAAGGATCTTGATTAAGGTTTATAATTAAAGTTCATGATATCATAACCCTTCCTACTTGAGATGCTCTAAGACAGCACTCTGAGAGTAGCCAGTAAGTGAAATGGAATCTCATGACATTTGCATGAAACACACTTGCATGTTATATAAAAATATGATTCTAATAATGGTAGGTAATCATCTACTCATTGCTCAAGTTCTGCACAGCCATTTTGCACCTTTTTAGCAAAAATTCTCCCATAGTCTCTGAATTCTCTCAGCTGGGAGTGTTTGTGCCCTTCCTCAGCCAAGTCAAGGCAGGTCATAACAATGCTGGGCACATCTCAGCTCATTTCAATGCAGCCTGCACAGATTAATTTTTCCAGCCCTGATTTTGTGGCATGAGATGCTGTGAGGCCCTGGCACAGGTGCCCAGAGCAGCTGTGGCTGCCCCTGGATCCCTGGCAGTGCCCAAGGCCAGGCTGGATCGGGCTTGGAGCACCTGGGACACTGAGAGGTGTCCCTGCCACGGCAGGGGTGGCACTGGATGGGCTTTAAGGTCCCTCCCATCCACATCCACTCTGTGATTTCTGTGATTTCTGTGATGATTTCGTGATTTGGGGAATGCAGCTCAGCAGAGCTGACACCACAGGGCTGTGCCACTCTCAGCTCTCTGCACTCACACAATCAGTGCTGCCAGTCCTGGAGTTGTTCCACCACCGCAGAGAACAAATCATGGGATATTTCATACTTTTGTGTCTATTTGCCTTAACAGAGTGACTCCCCCTGTGACATTATTCTGGGAGTTGCAAAACACAGCATTATTCCATTATTGAGTAAAACGGATTGACCCAGATAAGAAGAAAATCCTTTCCAATTGACAGTGTCTCAATGTAATAAAAATCTGTCAGGGGCTGTTTCTAGTGAAACTGGAAACCAATCAACTGCTAATTTTTCAGCGTACAAGATCAATTCATGCAACAAGTCCGCTCACTTCCTGGATTTGCAAAGAAAAGAGCCCAAGGCTGGAGTTGGGAGTTGGATGTGGATGATCCTGGTGGGTCCCTCCCAACCCAGAATATTCTGTGATCCTGATTCTGGCTTGACAAATTTCACAAGAAACTTCATTATTTCTTTGCATCAGAATTCTTATTTATAAAGCATCACAAAGAGCTTTCCAATTTTAGAATTAAAAATTACTACTAGAATGAGTGACAATTAGTATAAGATTTATTAGAATTATTAGAATATCAGACTAACCAATCATTATATTTTAGAGAATTTGAAATGTGCTGAACATCTGCTAAAGAATATCTGACCCCAGTGTACTGACTTGGACATTTTGTCAGCCATGTATCAGTCCACGAGATAGATGCTGTTAAATTGTATTTGGAATATTGTATGCACTCTTAATGGGTGTATGAATGGAGGTTTAGGAATTCTGTGCTTCCATTTCAACTTCACAGTTCATGCTTTAGATAGATGCTGGAAAGGATTTCTCAGAAATGAGAAGAAACTGATGACAAGTCCTAGACACTGTCACAGACTCTGGACTTGATGTGATGACACACTAGTATTCTCCTGAAGAAAATACACAATTCAGAATGTTAAAAGTCACTTGCTTCAACAACCTGATGCTGTTGAAAAAAAATCAACTAAACCAACCCAGATGGAAACAGTTCATGACCTTAGAAATTGGGGGAAGGATGTAGGGAGCAGTTTGCTGTGGTCTCGTCTGTACTAAATGAAATCTAAGAGTTAGTAAATTTTAACAGCTCTTTTCCTATTAGGAAGGAATTTTTTAAGGAAAATTTCAATAGCTCACTTCAGATGGAAAGTGTAAATTATTTTGGAGGCAACAGAGATGACACCAAACTCCTCTAAGTCTGCACAAGGACTCAGTGAGGCTGAACCAGCTCCTCAGAGGTGTCTGCACAAACTGTGGAGCAGAGCAAGGAATTCCCTCCTCACACTCACCTCCAAACTGGGCTGTGACTTTGAGATATTATTGCTACTTCCAAGCTCTTTGAAAGCTGAGTCTTAATGTCCACAGCTTGAGTTGCTCAAACATCCCAGTCTATAAAGTAATTTTGGACAGATTGCTAATTCTCTTTTAATTATGGAAGTAATATAGCAAAGACAAAATTAGATGCATTTTATTTGGAATGTTAAATATCAATAATGCTGGGGAATAGAGCAAAGAATTATTGATTAACTGTCAAGGGTAGTTGGTAAATGGCCTGTGTGCTTAATCAATGAGTTAGTACCGTGAAGAGAGTGATCCTGAAAGCCCTTAGCCAAGGCTAGAGATTGATAGCCTTCTGTTTTATTTTCAGCTTGCTAAGTATGAGCTGAGCAAAGTATCTTTGTCATTGGCCCGAAAATAAAACTTGTTTTTGTGGATATATTATGTACTTAGAACTGGCTACAACCATTTCACACTTGCAAATTAAACCAATCGCTGTCGAGTGACTGAGAGTCATGTTGATTTCATTGAACCCAGAGAGATCTGGAAAACTGTCAAGATGAGTTTGGTTAAATGTTAACAGAGTTCAAAAGGAGAATAGAAAACATCAGTTCTAGTGAATTCCACAAAGTAATCTGTGTCAGCTCCACTTGAAGGGAGGAAAAAAACAAAAGAGAAACAGTATTAAAACCCCAGAGAACCCTGCCCAAACCTCCTGCACGGGTTTTGGCCATTGTGTACCCTGGCACTGAAATTGGGATCAGGAAAGCTCCCCTAGAGACCAAGCCCTGCCTAACGGCTCACAATATTTAATAAAGTAGGAAAACCCCTTTACTCCACTGGACTAAGTATGGATTGACAAACGAGAACCACAAAGTGACCTCACTCTATTTTCCTCTGCATTTAACCAGAATCTCTTCATTAAGCTCAGCACTGTCCAGCATGACTTTGCCTATTTTCAAAGTACCTTACATAAATGTCAAGTTTTCTTCAGTTTTCACCACCAGCTTCATGCCTGGCCCACACCACTGTGAGCTGTACCTTGCATCCAGCAGGGAATTCCTGACCACTGCAGGCATTTCCACATCCATTTGATGCGTACAATGCCAAGCAGGAACAATCACCAAAAGCCCAGGATGAGGTCTCCATGCCTGTTACACTCTCAGTTTCCACATTAATTCACGCAAATCATATTGAGGGCTTTTTTAGCCAATACATAATGTGCACCCTGCCTTCCTTTTCCTTTTTGGATGGGTTATTTTTATATTCTGTTTGCACAGAGCTTCAGTGATACACAGATAACAGGGAGCCTGCAATGCCTCCAGCATGCATTTGTGCAGCTTACAAGTACAGAAAATTCCTTGTTCCCCTGGTTACTCTCACCAGATCTGCATTATAACATAAGAAGAAAGAATGACAACTTCCTGGCTGTCACCAGTGAACCCAGCTATTAAGCAAAGATTTTGCAAATAGATATTGCTTAGCATTTTAATTTTTCCTTTGAAAACAAGTAGGTAAGGAGAGAACAGCTGTCAGTAAACAGGCAGTCTAAAAGAATTAGAGTCTCTGGAAGAGACATTAAGAGTCTGGGATGTTACGTGGTTGACAAAGGCAACTGGGGAAAGATAATGTTTGTAAAATCATTTGCTTAAATACACTTTGAGAAATGAGTGGAACAGAGGAAATGGAGATGCTAAACTCAGGCCTTGATTGTTCTCAGGATCCTGACAGAGCCAAGCACAGTGTAAGACATCTGCTGATGGGCATTGACCTGATACTCCCTGGCAGTCAGAGCTCAGGATGTGAAATTCTGGTTTTCACCGAGCGAGAGATATTTAGATATAAATGTGAAGTGTGATACAGCCTGCTCTAATTTCAGGAAAGGGCTGAGCCATCTGTGGGAGACAGCAGAACTCCAGAGTTTGGTGTTGTCCTTGAAACAAACACATTCACCTTAGCTGGAAAGCAGCTGCCATGCCACTGAAATGTGAATATTACAGCTCTGATCCAAACGAAGCCCTCACTGCACTGAGTCCTGCGCAGCACTTCGCCTGTGATATTTTTGCTACGTTTGCCATGTCTGCCCTTCTACTCACAGATTCCTTACCCCTCCAGAGCAGCAAAGTGGACACAAAGCTGCAGAACATTCAGGAACACAAACCATGTTTCTGGCACACTGCATGAAGCATTATTCTACATCACTTGCTGCACCTCAGATCACATTACATCATGTCAAACATCCTGGAATTGAAATAATGGTACATGACACAAGACATTTGTTACGTAATGTGATGTGACTGTTAAAATTTCACCAAAAAATATTCTCCTGATCCATAGACTACTATCAAATCAGACTGGAGTTAATAAATCCGAATTGAATTTGGCACAGAGAGCATGAAAGTAAAACGAGAACAATTTTGTGCATGCATTATATACATAATCCTGTACTTAATGTAATCATCTTGAGTTGGAGATGAGGATTTTCTTGTTTGAAACTGGCAGGCTTGTGCAGCTGAAAATGTGGTTGTTTTATTTGTTTGCATATAGATGTAGTAATAGAAATCTCCAGTGGACAAGAAATGTTTTCATGCACAGTACTGAAAATAAACTTTGTCATCTTTTTTAATCATCAGGTGTCCTGAAAGGAAAACATTTGTGGATCAGGCAAGTTGTTAAGTAAAAACACTCTAGAAATAATTTTTGGAACATTTATATAGTGCAACCTGTCATTTGTGATGCTCCACAAGTCTTTCCTAGTGGACTTTATATCCTGTCCTGTTACAACTCAGTCTGTTACATCCAGTCCGTATCTTAATGAGCAATGCACATTTCCAAACAGCAAGCCCAGACAACTGATATCCCTGGCATGGCACAGAGCTCAGTTCAAACAACTATTAAGGAGACAGCTTTTTTTGGTGAAAATGCTCAAATGTCCACAAAACCCCCTAAAAATAGCAGAGAACATTATGTAAATAATTCTATCTGTTTATGTCATCAGTAAAACCCAGAAATCACAGGTAAGCCCAAATACCATTGACAGAGAACATTTTGAAGCAGTGAATTTAGTGCTCTGTCCTCAAAAAACACCCTCAGTTCTATTAACTCTACTGCCTGAAAACATTTTACTTTCAGCCCCAAGTGTTTTCTGGGTTGAAATACCAAATATGTGGTGACTGAGTAAACAGGGTAAAAATCAAGTTGAGTTCAGACAAATTGATGCAGACAGCAGCACCTTTGAGACAGTGGCAGTGTCACAGGAGTGAAAGACACCGAGAGCTGTGAATTCATCGGGTGAAGGACCCAGGGCATCACCCAGGCACACAACTGGAAAAAACATCTTCTAAAGTAAAAATTACTCACTCTGTCATGATTTCTCCTTAAGAGCAATCCATCCTCAATTAACAAAAATTTCACGCAACTTCTGTCTTAAAATACTGTCAGAATGAAGTGGCTGTTGTAATAAAATTGTCTAAAGATTACCCTAAGGAAGAGGCAGAGGAAAGAAGCAGTGACAGCTTGGAGGGTCATCGTGGGCTGCTCTTTTTAGAGGGGAGTTCTTTTTACAGGCTGCACTGGCAAATGTTAAATAATGCACAATTGCTACCTTGAGCTGGCATTATAATTAAAAAAAAATAAAATAAAAAAATATCTACCTCATGACATTATCCTTTGTAAATTAAATGATTCCAGTTGTGATCACAAAGTTTCAATTTTTATGAATTAGCCATTTATTCTGGTGAACTCAACACATTAGGTGTGAGAGGTTGTTCTCCTTAGTTTAGCAGGACATTTAGTTGTAGTTCAACATCTTCACTGAATATATCTCACTTGTGATTAAGCCAAAGGGAAAAGCACACAAATAAAGTGCTGCCATTTGTAGCCCCAGCCAGCAATGAGATAGCAAAAGAAAAATCTCTTTCTGGAAGGAAAAGTATTTCTACACTGGAGAAGAACTGCTGGAAATCACACAAGATTAACCTGTCTCTCTTCTCTCTCCGTCCTTGTAGTGGGCAGGAGAGATCTCACTTGACTGCTGTCCTAAAGCAACTGATGCCAAAGCAGAATCACACCTATCTCCTGGCTACAATCAGCTTTCATCACACAGCAGAAAGGTGGACATGGAGAACTGAATTAATTCGTCTTCAGAAGCCAATGCAGGACCTACTCTGCTTAAATTACCCCTGAAAACACTTTTTCAGTCTGCTCCTAAGTAGTGCAGTGACAGAGACTCCACTATTCCCCCCAGCAATAAATTCTATGCAATGGTTTTTACAACTGGAATTCATTCCTGATGTCTGGTCTAAATCTGCCTTGCTGCTATTTTAATTCCATTATTCTTTATCATGTCCCCAGGAGCAATGGAAAACAAATCATTCCCTTTCTGTTTGAAGCAATTTGGAGGCACTTGGAGCTCCATCACACTCCCCTCCTCCTCGTTTAGATGGAGCAATTAAAGCTCTGCCAGGCACGAGCCTCCCACCACCCTTGCCTTGCCTCTCCAGCAGGGCAAAGCATTGGTGGAATTTAGGATTACAGGTGAAACATAATTTGCTTATTTAAATGTTTGTGTATTTTCCTCCCCTAATATTGACATTACTGCCCTAAAGCTGGTATTAACTGCCAATAAATTAAATTCACTAAAAATTCCCCAAGTCGAAGGCAGTCTTACCCATGGCATTATCCACATGGAGTCCTTTTAACTCACCTCTGTGAGCTGTATTTTATTCTTTTCCAAGCAACTTCTGCAAATTCTGAAGCTTATTTTGCACCTTTATCCTATCAGGGGCCTAATAGCACAATTCCAGACTTGGGAACAAACCTCAAAATGATCTGTTCATTTTCCAAATGAGTTGAAAGAAGCAATTGCAATGGAAAACAAGAACAAAAGGGAGAACCTTCTGCATTTACACAGGTACTTTGTAGTGTCCAAAATATTCCACGTGCTGGCACACACAGGGGTGCTGCACATGTAGGTGAGGATCATATGGCTGCTATAGGTTCTCTGTAAGTTAAGTATTTTCCTGAAATATTCTAAAAGTGAGCTGCTGTTGAAGGTTATTTTCCCACTAGGTTTGTCTCACCATAGTTGCTTCCATGCTTAGAAACAAGAATTTGCATGGTCACAGTGGCACAAAAATCATATAAATTATAATTAGACATTTTCAATGTTTCTTATAAACAGTACTGAGTATCATCTAATTTTATTTTATTTTATTTTTTTTCTCATGAAGAGAAAGAACTGGAAAGAATAATCAAGAGAGAAGGAGAATAGCTTGTCACGTCATCCCCCAGCACTCTGCAGCTCCATGCTGAACATGTACTTCAATGATTCAGGAGCTGTGAAATTCCAGGCTGTGATCATCCAGGCTGGAAGGGGAGTGGGGGCTGATTTATGGAGGGAGGTGTTGCTTTTTGCTACATATTTTATTTTGACATAATACACAGTTGCCAATGTGAAAAAAAAAATCTTCATATGCTTCTCATTCTGCATCAGAATATGCCATGAAATATCAGCAAGCCAACATTACATAAAGTAATAAGTGAGGCACCACCCACATCTCTCTTTTGCTGTTGTTGTTAACTCTTGTTTATGATTTAAACCAATAATCACACTAAACACTTGGAAATAAATTAAGCCTTTTCAGTCTGATTAAATTGGCTGAATGCTTTAACCATGTGACTTTGGCAGCTCTAATCATCCCAGGATAGTCAGGGAGTTAATCATGCAAATGTCTTTAGATATTTCACTTTGCAGAGCTGGGCTTTGGAGCCTGCATTCTTCCAAAGCATCTGATTTCTGCTGTGAGAGCTGCGACTCGAGCCATGCAGAACTTCCTAACCACGAAAGAAGCAACTTGGTCAAGGAGCACAATTAAAAAGTGTAAAAATGGGAATAGAAGTGCAGCACTAGAGCAGGTAAGCCCTGGCTGCAGGAACAGCTCCAACACCTCAGATCACTGCTCCTGCCAACCTCAGTGTCATCACATGTATTTTCTGGACTCACTCTTCCTTTGTGCCACTGCACAAGAGGAGATTGATGGTGTTCACAAGTGATCCTTGCTCCCTCACTCTGTTTTGGAGACTGCACTTCCACTAGTGCTAAGACTCATTCACTACTCAGAGTAATCTTTTATTATTTTTCTTTTTTCTACTTTCCTTTCTGAAGGGAAGTTTTAGGATGAGTGAGGGGAGTCATGGGTTCCATCATTCAGTGAAATCCCTATTTTATTTCGATCAGAATCTGAACCTTTCCTACCATATCTTCTTTCTTATCTCTGGATTGATTGAAAAAAGATTGCATCTAGATCCCACATTTTGATATTACAGCTGACCTTCTTTAAAGCTCTCATTTAACAGAACAGTTGGAAAAAGACAGAATATGGTCAAAGAAACACCACAGTTTCATAAAATTAATTAACCAATTAAATTTTTTTATAATTTATCTCTTCTCTACAGAAGCAGATATTTTCATTTCCATTAAAATATATTACTCTTATTAATAAGATTTAATATATGTGTCTAACTTTATGTACCACCTACTGGCTGGGTTTATTCCTTGATTAACCCACCCAGACACTGCTAAAACAATTAAGGGTAATGAAAGCACAGCAACTCAGTGCAGAAAATAAAGTCTGAAAAAACCTTCAGAACATATTCCCTGAATTTTAAATTCTGTAATTGTATTGGAAAGCCCAGTTTTAGTTCAGCTTTACAGAATGCAGCCAAACAATCAGACCTAAAACCAGTAAATTAGTGAAGGAGATTAAAATCCCTCTTAGGGGTAAGACAAGGAAAGATCAAAAATAGAATTTTGTCAACTGCTGTGTGCCACCAAAAGATGTCAGTGATATCTTATCATTTTATAAATGGATAACCCTGATTTTGCTTGCCTAAGAAGAGTGGGAGTTATGATTCTGCAACACAACAAAGCATAAGTGACTTATCAGGCTTTTAAGGGCTGGAAACAAATTCCCCAAACAATAAGCAATAGAATTGATTGGATTTATAAGTGACACTACACAGTATTTATTTGTAAAATTTAAATGAGTTAGCTTGTCGTGCCTGGGAAGAAACACAAGACAAATCTTGGTCTCATAAATGAGTCCCAGAACCAGTTTGTTTCTTCCTCTGCTTTCTTCCCACACTCAGGAAGAGCCTTCCTCAATGACATTAAGGTTATGATGGAAAAAATGATTCCTCTGGAAGTCTATAGAGATTTTGTTAATATGCCTTTATGATGTGATATTATGACGGCAATTCAATTTCATTGCAGGCCTAATGAGACCCTGTTACAATGTCAAAATGAAAGGAAACTGTATTAATCAAGTTATAGTACCCCGAGAGAAAGAAAAACCTAAAGAAATTAACCCCATTAAAAACTATTTTAAAACAACATTAAGATTTAGTGAATTCAGAATTGCATTGCTTTTGTTGGTTTAGTGCTTTAGGTGGAAGCTAAATTTTGCACTGATTTACAACTCATTAAATATATTGACATCAGGGGAATCAGGGAAATTTTTAAGGAAATACAAACAGAACAAAATTCAGACCAACTGCTGTGGTTATGCAAAGCACTGGGCACAGCCTGATTAGTCCTACAGCTAAAATGTCTTTTCCCTTCAGAGAAACCAGAATTTCTACTTTTCTCACACAAAAAAGGTGGCAATTTGGCCGCTCTCTCAGAATTTAAGTTTCTGTATCTCAGCTCTTTGATAGAATATTGGAATTTGTACTAAACATTGTAGAATTAAATTCCCAAAATTACGAAAGAGAAACAAATTGGAGTGGAAAATTCTCACTGATCTTATTAGGAACAAAGATGCAATTGGCAGCAATAAAGAGCTAGTGCATACCCTGAAGACAAAAGGAATCTTGGTTATGTCCCAGGCTGTCAAAGCTGAGGCTGAAGAGAAGCCACAACTGATAAACAAGTTTTGTAGCAGCACCTTTGAAATCCCCTGTCAGGGAGATTAAGTCAGAATTATAAAAACAGTTTGAGTCTAAACATGGCTATATTTAAATAATTAAAACAAACCCTTGGATATATTGATTTAAAAAAAAAAAATCAGCTTTTTGTCAACACAGACCTTTTAATGTGCATTCTTTGAATTTTACATCAAGGATTTTTGTCCTTTCCAAGCTACTGCTTCTTATTAGGTGCAGAAGTTTGAGCTGCAATATTAATGAGAATTTGATAAGGGCTAGCACAAGGATTCCATCTAAAATGTGCCACTGTCATTTTCCAAGCCATTTGTTAGCGGCAATGTAAAGTTTTGCTCTCTTTAAAATCTGCAACTCACCAGAACAGGCCATGGAATTCCCAGTGCAACAGGCAGGGTGAGACTGAAATATAGAATATTTTATAGAACAGGTACTTTCCAATTTTCAGCAAGGTACTTGTGAGAATTAGCTCAGCAAAACCTTAGCAGCAGACATTTTGGACATGCACCAAAATATTGTAACAAGTCAAATCCTATTCCTCATTCCTGCAAACACTGATATTTACATGGCACCACGAAGAAAGATTTGCAAACTCATGAGATTTCCATTGAGTTTTGGTCCTGTTACTGTCAGACATGCAGAGATGGCACTTTGTCATTGCAGTATTGAAGAAAGTTGAGGGCAGGAAAGTATAAACTCCTCCTGAACTCAAAATCCAGGTTCTATTTTTGCTTCTCCTTTCCTGACATACACAAACACACATACCACACATACACAGAAAATCTCTTTGAAGATAGCTGGCACATAATAAATATCTTTGTTTTCAGCTGCCTACAGTAAAACTTGAATCAAAATCTGTTTTGAACAGCAGTATTTAGTACATAAAATTCAATATTGGCACCAAATGTTCTATTTCTTCAAAATTTGCATTTTCAGCTTTATGATATTCATATTTTTCTTTTGGCAAAGTGCTTAGGAAAGCATACCTCAAAAGGCTGGATTTTTCCTTTTTCTAGGTCTGGGTTTATAGCAAAAAATTCAAAGGCAAAGCTCAGGTCATATTCCCAAAGTCAGACCTGATGGTTTCATTCCCTACCACAGAAATACAATATCTTTTATATTAATCATCCTTATCTCCTGATCTAGAAGCAGAGATAAACAGAACATTTCAACAATACTGTTCTGCTAAACCTGCAGCCAAAAGGGATCAAGGAACTGATAAGAAGCTTCTCCTACATACAGAAATCTGAATATTCCTGTCATGGCTGTTGGCTCTTACTTGTCCATCTACTTTCACCTCAAGAAATAAAGTTGTTTCATCTAAAGAACTAAAGATTTTAATCTAAAATGGAAAGCTTTTGATAGCCCTAGACCAAAAGTCATCTAGGCTAAGATTTATTTTGACTTGTTTTCAGACATGCATGAGAATGCTTGTGGTAAATGTAAGAGAAAAGAGGAAAGAGAAAAGAGGGAAGAGGGAAGAGGGAAGGGAAGGGAAGGGAAGGGAAGGGAAGGGAAAGGAAGGGAAGGGAGGAGAGAGAAGAGAAGAGAAGAGAAGAGAAGAGAAGAGAAGAGAAGAGAAGAGGGAAAGGGAAAGGGAAAGGGAAAGGGAAAGGGAAGGGAAGGGAAGGGAAGGGAAGGGAAGGGAAGGGAAGGGAAGGGAAGGGAAGGGAAGGGAAGGGAAGGGAAGGGAAGGGAAGGGAAGGGAAGGGAAGGGAAGGGAAGGGAAGGGAAAGGAAGGGAAGGGAGGAGAAGAGAAGAGAAGAGAAGAGAAGAGAAGAGAAGAGAAGAGAAGAGAAGAGAAGAGAAGAGAAGAGAAGAGAAGAGAAGAGAAGAGAAGAGAAGAGAAGAGAAGAGAAGAGAAGAGAAGAGAAGAGAAGAGAAGAGAAGAGAAGAGAAGAGAAGAGAAGAGACCTTTCCTGAGGTCACCAAATATTCAGGGGTCACTGGAATCCTGCAGTATGAGCTCTCACACAAGAGAGTTTAATATTTTTAAATCTTTGTGAGCGAAAGAGAAATCATTTGTGGAAATAGGAATAGCATTTTTCTGTAGTAGATTCAAGTGTTTAGGCTCATGTTCATCCAGAAAACCATAGCACACTCCATATTCCAATTTTTCTTTTTTTTTTCTTCTACAAGTATGTTCACTCTGCTTTATTACATGTTTCATGCTTTGACTGAGCAATAAACAGCTGTAGGCAAAGAAACACAGCACAGCATGAGCTGGCAAGGCCTTGACAAAAAACATCTCAACAGTTCTGCCACCACAGCTAATAACAACCAGCCAATAAAAATCCCATGCCACCAGCTCTCAGAACTAAGGCATCATCTCTGCTTATCTCCAGCCCTCTAACTCCTAGAAAATAAAATTTTCTGTAGCATTTTACTTATCTTTAGCAAGATTCTGCAGTAAATGTTCTTGTTTTACTGTCTCAGTTAATATCATATTATTTAGACTGAGGCTCTATAATAATTTCTGAGATCTGAGCTTGTGTCTTGTACAAATTTTATGGAAATCATCAAGTCACGGGGCTGATGGCACCCTTAGACATCATTGTTAACAGCTATGAATTCCTTGACAACAAGTGAATAGGAAAATAAAGTTACACTTGGATAATCAGAAGAGATTGTAGACATTTTGGAACATACAGCATTTATTACTGTGTCTACTGGCTTTGTAATGCTGGGTTGTAAACCAGCAAAAACATTTAAAACAGATTTAAAGTTTTATTTGCTGCTAAATCTGCTCCTCTATTTAAACAGCAAAAAGGGCTTAATAAAAAAAAAAGATTATTTTTTCCTCGAGATTATCACCAATGCAATGAATGTTTAATTTTGAGGGTGGAAGAAAGAAAAGGCAGCATTGTTTATTATATTCAAAATATTAATTAATTTTTTGCTCGATGTAGAACAATACAGAAATGCTGGTACTGCTTTCACCTTTTCCTAACAAGAGGCCAAGTCCACAAAAAGGGGTTTGCTCATAAACTCTCTGGCAGGGCTCTATTGTACACGTAATTGTCACATCAGGATGGGTGTGAGAACAGTGACCCTTGTCACATAAAGCATAAGATAGACAAAATACAAAAATAGGATGGGATAACTGCTTGGATACCTTTTCAGGATGGGTTTGCTCCTTTGGGGTTGGATGGATTTTCAATGGATTTCTGGATGAAATATACATTTTTACAGTTCACTTCGAAGAACTGGAATTCTTGCTCTCATCAGTTCTGGGGTTTTCTTTTCCATCTCCTCCATCCTGTGATCCTGGCTCTGCTAAAATCTCTCTTCTTGCTCTATTTCCTCACAGGCTCTAATTCCTGTTCTCCCTTTTCCTCCCACCAGTATTACTTATTGAAAATACCATTTCTCTGCCACACCTGGGCTCCTCTGAGCCACAATACTGCACCCAGAATTCCTGCAAACAGGAAAATTTTCTCTTTGCTGCAGAGATATATTGACTTTTTTTTTTTTCAAGTCCAGGTGTCTCTTAAGAAATAGTCATCTATCAGCCACTAATAAGCAACAATGTGGTATTCAAAAGCTTCTTTCCCTCAAAATATTATTCAATCCCTTTCCTACCAAGGCAAAAAAGTCTCCAGGTAGGAATCCTGAAAGAAGACAGAAATCAGAGTTTTCTCTTGATGGTAGGAGCCAGCAGAGACTCCATTACAGAGTCTCTTATGATGGTTTATTTCATTTCACAAGAAGGAAGAAAGAGAAATCCATGAAGCTGTTCTACAGTGAAGGGAAATAAACTCTCATATGTGCACCACATTTGAATTTTCTTTTTACAAGTGGCAACATGCCAAGAACCAGAGTTAAATTCTTTCCCGGCTCACTCTTTCATCACCTCCCACCATATAAATCAATTTATTACCAAGTCTACACAAGGTTAAGTAAGTACATGCAACTCAGGCTCAGGTGTGAGTGCAGATGGGTTTTAATCCATTTCACAAATCCAGCCACAGCTTTATTGGCTTCATAGCCTAAAATACAACTCAGGAGAGGAGCTGATGAAAGACTGCATTTACTGATTATCTCCACTTTCTTTAGTTCAGTCCATATCATCTCCCTCACATCTTCAGCTCCCATCAAACGAATCAAGATGCAATGGAAATAAAAATAAGCATTTGAGACCTGCTTCTGAGGGCTGCAGGCCCAGTGGAGACACAGAAACGTCGACACTCACTAAGCAAAGCATTATTCAGAACATCTGCCCATCCTGGGCAATGTGAGCTCCTGTCACTCAGCCCTGACGTGCCCAGCACTGATACCCCAACAGAATGTTATTATCTTTCATGAGAATATGCTAATTCCTTTTTTATCACTGATACACACTATCTTCTGACATCCCCAACATGTTCTGGTGTGATGTATTAATTCAAGATTTAAAAAAAAAAAAAAAAAGAAAGGACTTTGCAAAGGCAGCGGTAAATGCAGCATATAGCTGGTAAAAAGGGATTAAAAGAATGAAATTATTCTCCCAGTAAAACTGTTTTCCCCATATAACAACAGAATTTTTCCCATCATTCTAACAGGTGCCAAGGCTCTACCTGATAGCCAGATTTTGGGTTATTAATTAACAGCAAGGCACATTATTAGCTGTGTTACTCTGTGGCAAGTAAAACTTTAAAGAGTTTTATCTTCCTATTAATTTCTGTAGAACACATTGACTAATTAGCAAAATAACTTCTCCCCAATTCAATTATGATTGTGCATTATCAGACCACACTACACAGACATTTCTGCCAGCATTTTCAAGCAGTGAGTGACTATAATCACATGTACTTGATACACATAATTACAACACGTTCTTTTACAGCTAAGAACGAGCAGGTGGGACTTTCACAGAGCCTTCTTATTATATTTTCTACAATGGATCCCTTCCTTTTCATATTTGACTTCTCTGCCCTTCACCAATGTCCTCAATGATTTCTTCCACCAAGTGCTTTGCTACTTCACCTCCCCTAATTAATTCTCAACTTCAAATTCTCCCCTGACCCTCACATAACTCTCTGTAGATACAAAAGCTTTGAAACCAAAATCCTCAGTGAGCAAATGTTGGTCAGAGAGATTTTCTTCAAGCTTCTGCAGCTTTCAGTCTGATCACACAAAATGCAGCCTCAAATCCTGCTCTGAGCAGCATGTTACACTTTTGTACCTCAGTGGCATTTCCCCATTGTTGGACCCCAGAAAAATCACAAAATTAGGCTCTGGGTGTGGAGATGAACCTGCAGGTTCACTCTCAGCAACGAGACTTTGCAAAGAGAGAGTCTCCTGAAATTCCAGCTCTTTTTTCCTTCACTTGCCAAAAGAATCCTCCTCCTCCAGCATGTGTGTAAGCAGAGAATACAGAATGAAAAGTGCTGGGTTCCAAATCTTGGCTGAACAGATTTCTAGTTTTACTTCGCTATCTTTAAGAAAAGATTTTTTTTTTTTTTTTTAATCCCTCAGGTTAAGGGGAAGTTGAGAACAGCTGAGATAGACACAGGATGGTGAAAATTACAGCGTGAACAAGAAAAATACATCATCCTCTCTAATCCTGCTTGATTTACAATCTCTGTCATTCCTGAGTTTAACCTGTTGTACAAAAACAGGCAGCTGAAATTGGGGACAGATTTTGAATGGTACTTGAAGGACCTTGGAATCAATCAAAAAAAGCAAATCAAACCCAACCCAAACAAAATCAACCAGCTATTAAGTCTCTATAACCTATATCCAAAGTTAGAGTTCAACTGACACCTCAGGGAAAGACAGAAATATTTTGCTCCCAATTTGGTCTCTGGGCACTGTCATATCTGGTACACTATCTGACTCTTTCAGAAATGACATTTTCATGTCATAAAATCTAATTGATAGGCACTTTCAAGTGCTATTTTTAGAGATAACACCCAAGACTAGCTAATGCAATACACTAAGAACTTTATATGAAGTTAAATCAACCTGTCCTGTCTCTGTTCAAGTCGTGCTTTTCTTGACAATAATGCACAATAACAGCAACATTCCTCAGATTGGAAGTTTCTGACCCTCATCTTTGCCTGAACTGTGCCTTCACTTGAAACAATATTTACCACTGACTTAAAAGCCCTGAGCTCTCCTGTGCCAGGCAATTTTTGTGTTTTGTTTCATTATCCTGGACCCCCTAATCTCTGGATGATGTATCATTGTGCAGTTGATGCAAGATCAGATCAGCCACATTTTCTGTGACTTCAGAGTCAATCTTTCTTTTTTTTAGGAGGAGCACACCAGGCTGAATAAAAACAAATGCTATTCTGGGCTTATTTCAGTCTTTCACCTTTCACAGGTTTATCCTCATATTTTATGCCAGATTTCACCTTTTCTCACATTCCAGCAGGAAACTTTGATACACGATTTTTACTTTTTATCCTCAAATGACTTCAAAAACCCTGACTACAAGTAGCCTTTTGCTACAAGCCTCTTCTCTGCAACACAACCCAAAAAGTGAAGTGGCTCTGCCTCATTCACCCTCATGTGGCTCAGGTAGGTTTGTGGCATTCTTTCCTCATGAAATCTAAGGTCAAGTTTCTCATGGGTTTTTTTTCTGATTTTTCTTGCTGGTTGCATTGTTGGTGGGTTTGTACACCTGCCTGTAAAGATTTCCTCACACAGACTGGAAAAAACATTTAGCAAACAACACTAAGCTCTTGATGTGTCAGATTTTAAGGAAAAGTATTTTTGAAAAATGAAATGAATAGTAGACAATATATCTGCCATGAAGTGTTTTCTACTCTAGCCTAGCTTCAGAAGCCATCCCTCTGCAATTGCCTTGAACGTGAACAAAAGAATTACAAGTGCAAACAGATAAACTTTCCAGAAAACTTAATTTGAATTTAAGCCCATTGACTTTTGTTTAGTAAAGAGTCAGGCAACATTATACCAAGGAGTCAGGAAATCATGAATAAACCGATCCTTGTGGAATTTTTCTTGCCCTAAATATCTTTAAGACATTTCAAGTGCATTAATATTCATAAGAGCATTGAAAGTGAGCCTTGCAATCTGATAATTTTGGGAAGGTAAACAAAATTCAGACTTTTTGTCTTTGTTGTTATTCCAATATTGGGAATCTCCTCATCAACTCTGATCACACAAAACAGATATCCTGACAACTTCTATTAACTGATTCAGCAGGGAAAACTCCAGATATTCATTTGCTCAATAGGCATGGCACTTTTCAGGGTGTCCCCTTCTCTTTGGAGGTGGATCCACACAAGATCCCCAAATTCTCAGAGGGCTCTGTCCCACAGACCCACAAGCCAAGAGCCACCAAGAATATTCTTCCAGTTCCTCCATTATCAAGTGTCTCCAAGCATATTGTATCTGCATCATCTCTTCTCCATCTCAGACACCCAAGATAAATTGTTAAAACAAAAACCAGGCTTTCACCTCACTTAAAAACCACTTTCACCTCCTACAGAACCAGAAGGGGCATCCTGATGGCTCAGCTGGAGTTCTGGAAAGCAATTTCCATATGGAAATACAAGATACTGAAGTTAGTGAAGCTCCAAGTCCATGTATTCCTCAGTTACTTAGTCATTTCTCCCAGACTTCACTAGAAATAGGATTCAGACAAAAAGGTCTATTGAAATGTGAGACACAAAACTGTTTTTGGAAGTTCTAATCACACATTCATAGCGGGACACATGACAAATGATTCAGCAGGATGTCAGGGAAAAGCACATCACAGTTAACTTCCTATTGACCTAGAATACAATATTTTCCACCAGAAAACAGTATGAGAAGTAATTTTGAGTCAAGTTGACAGATCTAAGTCCAAATCATCACAAACTTCAAACCCAAGTATTTAAGGGTTATATTAAATAGCCTCAAGAGAGCTCTCAAACACCTCCATCCCTTTTCCACGTAGAAAATACACTAAGGGGAAATGCTCATACAAAATAAAATATATTTAAAAAAAGGGCTTAAATGTGTACATTATAGCGGTAAAAAAAAAAAAAAAAAAAAAAAAAAAAAAAAAAAAAGAAAAGAAAAGCAAGCAAAGTTATGAGGATAAAAGTGTCAAAAGCAGCCTGAGGCCTGGCAGCTGACAATAGTAACCTGTAGGGAAGTCAGCTGGGAAGCTCTCCAGAATCCTTCTGGCACAGAGCACTGCCTTTAAAATGGCAATTCACCCTAACTTCAGCTTTCCAGCCAGTAGTTGGACATATTTATCACACAACAAGAAATAAACAAAATTTTACCTAAATCAACATAAATCATTGAGAATAGTGAAGCTACAGTTCATGCATGTGACCTTGCTTGTAGATACATAATTTTTTCTGGTTAAATGTGGTATATCTTCCTAATGCCTTGTCAGGTGCTCTGCAGCTCTGGCTTATCTGAAATTCCACCCTTGGAGTGGCTGTGAAAACAAGAATAGACTTTAATAAAGTCCATTTTTGTTGTGCTCCAGCTCTTCCTTTGGAAAGGTCAGTGCCCTTGCAGCATGTTAGTTATGTTTTTAATTTGTTAGCACTGCTATTCAAAAATAAGGCAATTTCTCTCACACAGCTGCAGCAAGCACCAGAAATAAGACCAATAAACAGATGGCAGAGAACAATCTAAGGGTTTGGTTCAGCTATTGTACGTGTAACTATCTCCATTTTACATCTCTGGCTTCAGGTGTCCCAAAAAGTTAAAAAGAGCTGGTTCAGATTTACAAATATTTCGTCTGCAGATATAAAACTCCAGATCCACTCAAGATCCAAACTCTTCAGAGCCTTGCTATGCTGCACTTTCTTGTTAATATCTTTAGTGCTGATTTTTGAAAGAAGTAAGGATGTAAGTAGGGGTGAGAAGAATCATCAGAGCACATGAGTTTCAGATTGCAAAGCTTGCCCTTGACAGTGTTAGAGAAAATTCCATTTCAGCTGGATTTCTTTATGCTAACACAAAGCCCCCAAGACAAACAGAATTAAATATAGACAATTCAAGAAAGAGTATAATGCTATTATCCTAATTTGAAAATGAAGCTGTCAATAAAAGAGAAAAACCAACTGGAATGAAATCAGAGTAAGAAACAACAAATGAACTCTGCATTTTTATTTTCATCTGCTCTCCTCGATGGTAAAAAGGGTGAGAATTTCTTTTATTGCAGCTAGAACACTTTGATAAAAGTGTTTTCACTTTCTCTCATTCTTCTTCTAAAAGGAAAATATGCAACCCGCTGTGGTAAATAACTCAGGTTTCTCAGGCTACAAATTCTTCTGCCCTGTAAGTTCCTACAGCTACAGATAAATGGGCACGAAGAACTTGGATATCACTGAGCAAATCTTCACTGTTCTATGTCAGCCTGCTCCTGGCAGCCTCTGGTTGTGCCTCACTTTACATAAAGTGACTCTACGAAAAAGAGAACAGAGACAGGAGACATAAATAGAAAATGCAGCATTGGAGAATGTGAATTACAGATCTTTATTCTCTTAAGAGCCACCTTATTGGCCACTGGTTTGTACTCAGCAGCTTGCCCATTAACCCCCTGAAAATACTGGGTGATAAGGAATTAGCTTTGTGTTTGCCACCAATTACTGCAAGCTGGGAGCAGAAGCCTGTCAGCAAAATCTGTGGGTTTTTGAAAGGACAAAGCAAAATTGCAATGCTCTTCTGCCTTCCTGAGATCAGCTGAATCAGTTCAGCTATTTAACCAAGGTTGTCTTAAGAAAAAATTAATAGAACAGCCAAAAACCCAACAAGATCAGCTCATACTGGATGTAGAGAAGTTGTCTGTGCGACTGAAGTCAAATTTAGCCCAGATTTTTTAAGGAGGTGTTTAGAATTCCTTCTGATAGCCTGCACTGTGTGCATGCATCTACTGGGCAAGCCTGCCACAAGCAGACAATTAAAACACAGCAAACTTGCAGGATCAGCCTTCTGTCCTCTCCACATCTGAGAGGGATCTGGGTTTGTGCCTGGTCAGCGCTTTGCTAATTAACTCCACTCTGACTATTCTGCAGAAATGATGTTTTAGTTTGTAACGTATCAGATGAATATTATGGTCGAACAAACTTACACTGCAGAATGGTGAAGCCACTGTCAGCCTGCTGCATCTTACCCTCAGAAGGAGCCCAAAATTTGATTATATCAATATTATGCCCTCTCTCAATGTGAGGAATTTGAACATGTACCAGAGTTTAGTATTTGAAGACACTAAGAAATCTCAAACCAAGAAAATTAAAATACAGGTGTCTAATGATATACATGCAATGAATATCTCAAGAGTAAGATGTATTTAATCCAACTTTCTCCAGGATGCTCTAAAAAACTTTCAGTCAGTTTACTTAAAAAGGAAGATGCCTTGTGCTCATAATTCCATGTAATTCACTGTCAGAAATATAATATTCATTGGACAAAATTCCACAAGGATCAGTTTCATTCATTGAAACAGGCCCTTCAGGACAATGCTGACTAAACTTAATGGTTTTTGCTTCTTCTTCTTCTATTTTATTGGCTCAGAAGAGAGGCCAGCACATGAGGTAAAGCTATTTTTCTCCTTTATCTGATACAGTCTCTTAGCATATTGTAGTTTGGTTGTAAAATCATTCTTCACCCAGTGCTACTGGCTTCGTCTATTAGGATTCTGTGCTAAAAGTTTAGAATATAAAAGGTGAAAAGAGAATTTCCCAAATGTTAAAGCAGCCCAAACAATCTTTGCAGCGAGCTCGTGCATTCACTGAAAGCAGAAACAAAACCCTGACACAACACAGGGGCTGGAAGCTGGAGGATAAATTATGCTTGCTGTGTTTTTCTGAAT
>VZSU01000831.1:591472-612035 GCA_013398715.1 Nesospiza acunhae | reverse complement strand
GAAGCCTCCAAAAGAGAGGGAAAACTAGGCAGGAGGTTTAAAGAAAGCCCAGAGAAATGCACTGAAGGAAATGCATTGAAGGAAAATTCTGGTTGAGAAGTGAAATTGGTTAAATTGGCTACAGCAAGTCTGTGCAGAAGAAGGGTCTGCACTGATTTCCCTGCTTTGAGGGAAAAGGGGTGGAGAGAAAAGCTTTGTAGAGCATGAAAGGCAAAAGCCTGTATGGAAAACTTGTTCATTATGGACAATTTCTTTACAGATAAACTGTTTTGGAATGAGACAGAATGAGGGAGACACTGAAGAAACCACTGAGACAGAGGGAAGGGATGTATTTGGAGGAATCAGTCAGCAAAAGAGTCACCAAAAGCTGGGAACACAACAAGCTCCTGGGAACAGAAGATTCACCCTTGTCTGGGCCTGAAACAAGGATTGGGAATGGCGGAGTGGAAGATTCTCCCATCAGTTTACCCAAAAGACAGGAGTCATTTCTGCCTCATCATTACCGGCCAGCAGGAGCTTGGAAATATTCAAGGCTGGATTAATTATGAATTTTTAAAAGTCAGATCATGACTGGGAAGTGGGAGGAGTAAGCTAAGCTCAAAAGCAGCTACAGAAGGAAAATGAGCAGCAGCCCTTGGCAATCACACAGGAAGAAAAACAGGAACTGCATTCTGAAGCAGCTGCTTGTCTGTGAATTAAACCCAGCAGTCACCCAGAGACTGATCTCAAATGCTGCTCCGGGCTCTAATGCATATCTGAGAGCATTTGTTTCTATCTAATAGATGGAACCAAGAGCCCAAATCTCTTCCGCAGCTGAGAGAAGCTCAGCCGAACTCCTTTTGTACAGGTGATCTGCTCCTTCCTCAGCAGCACACCACCACAACCTGCCTTTTTCACAGAGCCAGGGATTGCTCTCCCCAGATATCAGGACAATTTTTCAAACAGTAGAATTTTAAAAGTCTGTCTTCCAGGCACCATAAAGATGTCAATCTTGGTGTAAGGCATAAACTGACCAATTTGTCTCCAGGCAATTGAAGTGTACAGAAAGGGCAGAACAAATGCCTGGGCCAGAGCACACGAGACAAAATAGACTTAAGGACAGACCACTGAACTTCTCAGATTTCCTTTGTCTTCTGCACAATTTCACTACAGATCATGTGCTAAGGATAATACTCAGAATCATCCATTAATTTAATATATGACACTCAGCAAGGGTGGCTCTCTTCAGAATGGAGACAACCAAAGCTTTAGGTTGGACCTGTAGCTCATCTGTAACTAGGAGTTTTCAGTTTAATTTTTAAAAGACCCAGAACTCTTCCTTGTGTAGTGCACAGGCAGAACTTCCTTATTCTGAACACTGAAGAACTCACTTAAATACCACCCTGTTTGTGAACACCTCTTAAAATGAAGGAAAAGCTATTTTTTCCAGGTTTGGACACTAATCCCATCATACAATAAATCTGGCCTTTAAATGATTACTTTTCTTTGCAGTATTGCCTCAATACTGAAATATTTCTGAAATGTACTCAATATTACCCCATGAGTTACTTCTAACCTGCTTTTATGCCTCTGTTTTGATGAAGAAAAGCAAGAAGAAGAAAACCTGAATATATCACAACTGGGTTTGAATGTAAAGATGTCACCTTCTACAGCAAGCATGCTCACTTTTAAAATCAGCTCCTTAGAGACAAGATAATAGGTTTCTAATGACCTAATTAATTTAAAACTAAGTGTGTTTTGCAAATACACAAAGTTAGACAGGAAATTCCTGTCTGTGCTTTGGTAAGACATGGCTGTCTCCAAACAAATCTCTAAACCAGTGTACTGTAATTCATGCCAACAGTTTATTCTAATTACAGCTGAATATAATGGTTCAGCTGAGATGCCAAATTTCACTGCAAATAACACTTTGCTAGGCAGTAAATAAAAGAAAATGAAAACAAATTATGAATCCAAGTTATTTTAGCTGAAACCTTGGGTGGTTTTGAAACACATAAAGCTACTGAAAGGTATAATGTAAGTGATGGGATTATCGAATTCAGAAAATGAGAATAATTTATTTTAAAAGTAACAGATATATGTTTATTCACATTAACACAGATATCATAATATAACACTTTTTTCCTGGATTCCCTGAAATTGTGATGGGGAAAATTATCATCAACTGAGAAAAACTGAGGTATTTGTTCTTCCCCCTCTGTGACCATGCAGATTCTGGTCTGGCAAGATGGATTTCAGGTGTTGGTTAAGTCCTGGTGCAGAACCAGGGTAAATTGTGTTTATTCGCTGCTGTATAGCAAAATTTTCCCTTACCTGTGTTTAGGAACATGCCAGGGCACCCCAGCAACACAGAGACATCAAAGTAGAACAAACAAGAAATGCAGCACCTCAGACAAGGGGGGTTTTCACAAGCAGATTATATGAAAATTATAGCTTTAGGCAAGCAGCAGAGCTGAATGTTAAACAGGTTTTTTAATTTTTAGTTTTTAAAATGCCTTAGCAAACTTCTGTCCAACTAGGAAAAAAAGTTTTGGAAAACACATAACAATAGGTTCAAATTATGTATATAGAGCAAAGATGTGATGCGCAATAAAAAAGGTAAAAAGATTTTACATCTTAATAACTTTTAAGGAAACAAACAAATATTCTACAGGACTATGTTCATACACAAGGAGAAGCAAAGGCTGAGCCGTTTTTTCTTTGTTACTTTTAGGGAGACTGAACATTCAACATTTGTATTTGAGGTTTTTAAAGCTCCAGAGGATTCAAACTTTAAAGACTTTGAAATCAACATTTAAATTAATAAAGCCATGAAAAAAAAGGGAAAATAAAAACCAGAAAACTCAAAAAAAAAAAAAGGTTAAAATGTAAGCAAACAAAACCATGCAAAAAATGCAGATGTAAGAAGTGGTATCCAAACCAATATGGGTTGGAAGTATAGCAACAGCACCACCATATGTATTTTAAGCATTTTTTTTAAAAAGGCCCCAAATTCATTCAACAGAGGACAAGAGCCCAAATTCTCTACACTAAGAGAGTCCCTCCTTTTTCATATTGGCACCCTGAAAAAAGAATATTCATTATAAAAGGCAGAAAAATTCAGTAGGATAATATGAATGAGGCATGTAGTTAATCTAGTAGGATTCCATTAAGAAGTGAGCTGATGTTCAGCCAGCTAATTACCCATTCATTAAAACAGAACCATAAATGACATTTCCAACATATTACAAAACCCCTCTGTAGTAATATTTTCCCATCTACATCTATTCTGACATTTATATTCTATGTCTCTTTCATAATTATTTCAAATAATTCCTCTGACATATTGAGGGGAAAATAGCTTAAAAAGAGATTACTTACCACCTACCAATGGCTCACAAAGAAAGGAGCAGGACAAAGTAATTACGTTGGGGTATTAATTTAGAATTGATGTGCTTGTAGTCCCTAATAATCACTATTGTGCTCTAATTTTTCCACGGTGAAAATTTTAAGGTGCTTGAAATTATTTGCACACACCTATAACTCAAGATTCTCCCTTCCAAAAAATGAGCAGATGTGAAACTCACTCATTTGATTCACAGAAAGTGATAAAGATTCAAAGAAAGCATTGATAAATTGGCATTAAAAATAAATAACTCCATCCAGAGCTGGTATTTTCATGTCTCAGTTCTGCTGCTGGTGGTGCAACTGCTGCTGCTGTGCTCACCGGAAAAGGGAAGGGGAGAGAGGGGAGCACAGACACCTCCAGACAAAAACAAATGTGGTTTTTGACCAAAGGAGAACTTGATTCTCAGTACAAATTGTTTGTTGTGTGTTCACTCCCTGCACCTCTTTGGCTGGTAATTAGCAAAGCCACAAGAGCTGACAGTTTGCTGGAAGTGGTACAAGCTCTGGGATATTTAGGCCAAATCTGCACTCCTCTGAAGGACTTGAAAGTGGCTTATTTCAGCACATTTTCATCTCAAGATTTTTGCATAAAGATTATTTCTTTGCTGTAACACTACGACATTTTAAATTTCTTATTATGATTAATAAATAAATAACATTTCCCCTTCACCCCTTGGTCCATGTTCTGCCTTCCAAAGTGCACTTTGTTTGAGCAGTCTTTTCCATCTTTGCATCCTTTATCTTACAGTTCCTGCCCTTATCCCTCTTCCATTACACGTTTTTCTGACTTAACTTCTAATTCATATTTAAAATCCATCAAATTTTGTGCTGATCCCAGATTTATTTCCAATCAAGAAAACTTAGCAAAAAGTAGAAAACCAAGTCAAAGCCAGCACAGCATTACAGCACATATCTGATGAGATAAGGACATCTGAAAGATAAACTAGATTAAATGGCCCCAGCACAGGTTTGCAGCCCTGCAAATGTTCTCAGTGCCATAAAAAGAAAAAGAAGGTGGGATGCCACGGTTTTATCTCGTGCTGGTTGGGATAAAAGAGGCTCCATCCGATACTGAAGCTACAGCTCACCCTGCAGCTACAAAGAACTGACCTACATAGCCAAGAGAAGGGCTTGTCTCTCCTAAAGATCTCCTTCCTTTTATTTTCTGCCATTAAAACAATGGCATATTATTATCAAACTCACAGGAGTCAGAAAACAGATTGGGCAAATGATTGGAGCAGCTGAGACTTTGCTCTCAGTGCCCTGGACAGAAAAGTGACCTTCCTGCACCCCTTCAGCTGCACTGCTCAGCGCCCCGGCATTTCTGGAGGCTCCAGAGTGGTACAAAGATGAGGTTTCTGACAAATGCCAGATTTATCTGCAGGCTGGGCTGAAGTCTGGAACACCAACAACGAGGTCTGATCACAAGAGAGGTTCTGGAATACAAAGAGCTGGGCAAACATACGGAAAGGAAAGGGAAAAAAAAAGGTCTCGAGGTGCAAAGGCTGCTAAAGGTTTCAATTCCCAAAAAAGAAGGTGGGACTTGTGCAGAAGCACCTGACTCTGCAAACCCTCACAGGGCATGAGGCACCCACTGGGAGAGGAACCTAGATGGCATCACACAGCCACCAGCACTTCTCAGCCAAATACTGAACCTTCCAAAATAGACACAAACCTCCAAAGTGCATTAACAGACCTACTGTCCGTGTTCAACGTTCATTTTTAAGGAAGCTTTCTAAGGTATACAAGTGTTGTTAGAAAATTCACACTCAGAAGTGCAGCATGGACACAAATATGAAAAACACAGAGAACTTTGTCCTGAGTTAAAGGAAAAACCAAAATCCAAAACAAAACCAAAAACAAGAAGAGGCGCAAAGGCTTTAATGTAAAGAAGATTTTTTGGACCTGTTTCTATATAACATTAAATTAGATGTAAATTAGTTGTGGCCAAGGACAATATATTGGTGGCAAGAGAGAACTTGCAATGTTCCTTGATTTCCTGGTTCTCTGTAACAAAACAGAAACATGGAACCAGGCAAAACCTGTTCCATTTCCCTCAGCCAGCCCCACGGAGGGAGATCCAGGACTGGAAAGAACATTCTGGATTAACCTGAACAAATCTAAGAGGATACAGGTCAGCACAACCCCTGAAAATTCTGCTTCTCATTCAGAAAACATCCAAAAGATTCATGACTCTAGACAGATACAGAAAATTTAACACATCAAAAGAGAAAAGCACAGACAAGTCCCTCAAAAAAACTTTATGGAGAGATCTCAGAGATTTAAGCAATGCCTCACAATCATTTGTAACAGGATTATTCTCATACAGATCTTTTTTTTTTTCTGCCTGAAAAAATATTTTTACATTTTACATATATTTTTAACATATTTAAAGGTCTCCACATAGACATAATTTATTTCAACTTGTTAGAGGAGC
Source organism: Nesospiza acunhae (assembly GCA_013398715.1). Lineage (NCBI taxonomy): Eukaryota > Metazoa > Chordata > Aves > Passeriformes > Thraupidae > Nesospiza > Nesospiza acunhae. The sequence goes on along the minus strand of VZSU01000831.1, from coordinate 606,211 downwards.
TTTTCCTGTGAAAATGGGCTGATCAAATGTTTCTAGTATGGGTCCTGATCATCCACTGGTGTCCTTTCATTTCCTTGGTGGGAAGCTCTCACCTTGGTGAGATTTCAAAAAGAAACCAGTCTGTGACAAAGTCACTAACATGAAAAATAGTCACAGTGTCCTCTTTAAAGCACATGGCATTTAGTTTACATTTTAATTACAGAAATTCCACCACAGTAATTTAAAGGAGAAATAGTTTTCACATTGTGCTCAAGTTTTTCTCCCTGAATTGCACATTTGGACACAGTCTCACCGAGAACTTAAGAACAGCTCTCTTCGAAATAAATTGGTACTAAACAAAATGTGTTTACTCTGTGTGTATGAAAGTGTATTGTTCAAAACCAGAATGTGAGCAACTTGGAACAAATTTTAGAGCAGATGCACGGGGTAGTGCTGTTAAACAGCAACGCTTTTAAGGCTCTTCAAAGCCTCAGTCTGCAGGCAGTGGGAATGCAGCTCCAAGATAAAATACCTATCAGTGGCACTGGAGTTTGCAGCAAAAATAATTGATGGGGAGTTGGGCAGAGTGGATTATAAATTGCAGGGTGCAGGCAGTCATTTCTGGTCAATGTAGATATTAGATATAAAGACAGTTGCTGGTGCAATAGAGGGCAGAATAACCCACTAACTAGGAGGATTATATTTTATTGATTGGTAAGAGATAAAACACCTATATTATCCCAAATTAGTTTTTACTGCCTTATGAAGAAAAAAAAAATCTCTTTTTGCAAACCCTGCATCAAATATTAATCAAGCAATAATTAAATAGGATAAAAAAAAAAACCTGTCATGATATTTCACTTGCAATCATTTTCTTGGTGTGTAAAATAAGCCAAGCATGACTGAATAAAACTGCAGTACTCTAATACTGGAATTTTAAATTTTAATGTTCTGTTTTATTCCTAAACTGTTTCTAGAAATACCACTTTGAACTGGTAACTTCTGGTAGTCTATGGAATGAGAGTGCTGCTCATCCTCAGTGCAGTGAGATTTTAGAGCAGGGCCAATACAGTAAAATGAGGTTTTAGATTTCTCTTTGGTACTACCTGAACCATTTCACTTGCACTGCAGGCTTTTTTAATTATGTTTCTATGACAGAGTCCCGAGGTCAGAGAGGCAGATACAAGAGAGCTTTTCCCTGCCCTCTCAGCCAGCAGTTACACACGTGCTTAAGTACTTTTTAAAGGCAAGAACTCCTCCAGATGCTTGAAGGATTCCTGGCCTACTGAGGGTGCACAATTAAGCAGTCAAGATGCAATTATGAGCTCAGGTTCTGCAGCTTCTGTGCTGGACTCTGCCAGTGACGGTTTCATTACCTGTTAATAAATCATTGCAGGTAGAGTGGGCTGTTAGATTAATTGTGGTTAATGGGAAGTTCATGTCTGACATCACAACAGAGTGGGATCTTTAACATACAATAGATAAGGTAATAAATATCAGGAGAAAAGTCTTTAAGAGATGCTGTTTTAATTATTCTAATTCCTTTGATTTGCACTTTGGAACCCAACTAACTCCTCCTTTTAATATTCATGGATGCCTTGCAGATGGCACACACCCATAGAGTGACATTTGCAGATCATGTTACAAGAACAAAAGCAAAGTATTCATGATTTCAATTACAAATCCTTTTCAAAGACTCTGAGACAGAGAATTTATAGCCTGTTACCAAGTAGGTTGAGTGAGAGTGGAGATCCCAGCCCGGTAAAGAAATCATGGTCAGCTTTACATGTGCTCCAAGCACCTGATTTGAGAACTCCTCATATGAACTATTTGAGCACTTAATCCTCTGAAGAATCAGGGTCTTACTATGTCAAATACCTTGAAAATAATTTTCAGAATTATTGGTGATGAAGGGGAAAAAAAAAAGTGCCCTAAATGTGCTTGTTCAATAATTAATTCAGAATTTGTGTTGTTTTCAGAGATCACAATTGATGGCCAGCACAACGTGTCCGGGCTCATCTGCACTTCAAAGACAAAGTGAGTTTTGTTTAGTTTGAACCTCCACCTCTCACTGTAGTAAATTTAAATAATACATAAAACGTCTAGCTCTGAGAAAAAGCAGCAATGAGGCAGCAGTCAGAGCCAGAGGGATCCCAGCTCATGGGCTGTGGGACTCTGCTGGCTCAGAGACCAGCGTGGCTCCCTGCAAAGCTCCAGCCCTGGCTCATTAACAGCCAAACTGGCAGCCTGACAAGATCCTGCATTTCCCAGCTCTGCACTCCTCCCGCAGCCAGTGTGCAACCTGCCTGCCCAGGGAATTTCTACAATTTGCCTTCCATCAAATCACTTGTGCTGTGAAACATCAACATCCTGTGAAATGCCGAAGTTGTTTTCCTGCAGACTTGTACAGCTCAGAATTTTTTCCATGCATTACACCTTGTTCCCGCCTCTGGGATCAAAGAATATTGTGTTTGGGAGTGAATCTTTCCAAAATCCTGTTATGGCTGCAAAGAGATGATGCCCATGGAGCTGAACAAAGCTGCACCTGCTGCAGAGACACACCTGCACTGCAGAGGGATTTGGCTGGGGATCCACTCAGGCCAGGACAATTCTATTATTTCCCCCACTGGTCAGCTGAAGGCAGGCTGCCCAAAAAGCAGGAAAGTTCTCTTTAAAACAGCAGGAAAAGAAGCAGATGGCCCTGAATATAGATATCATACTTCAAGAAAATGAAAGTTATTAAAAATGAAAGCTGTAGAGTTAAATCTGAGGAAATAAAACACTTTAACTTTGCATGGGTGTAATTTAAAGGCTCCATAAAAGACTTGAAATAAACGTGGAGCAGATAGAAAAATAGGCTTTAAGCTAGTGACCAGAAACCTTCTCTATCTACTTTCAGAGCACTTAGTTTGTAGCACATAAAATATTGAGCTAAAAGAGAACTATTGATGTAGATGTAATGGATGTGTAAGCAAACTTGCTTTTTGTGTACATCTTAAAAGTAATTTAGAGCCTCATATGTTGGGAATTGCTGAGTCTAATTTTTAGCCTGGAGCAAATTTTTATAGCTAAATATCAAACTCTAATGATAAGGGTTTCTAATGGTCAGGCTTAACTACTTTTCTGCTGCCAGGTATTCTAAATATCCCAGCCTACCTTTCCCAGAGCTGATTCCACAAAACAGGCCGTTCACATTCTTCACATAAACTCGAAATTTCTACAACTTGAAATTAGGCCTTATTTGGAGACATTTAAATCTCATCTGTTTTAATGGAGAGCATGTGTTCATTTTCTTTCAAACTACCTTTGAAAGGATCACGAGCAAGTAATTAAAACTATTAGTTGACATTTCAATTCTCAACAGCTCTATCTAGACTAAAATTGTTCTCTTTAGAAATGGTAAAGATATTCAAAACAAATAATTGCAAGTTACTGAGAAAATCGAAACTCTGAGTGCTCTTCATTTCATTCACATTAAACTAACTTCTCTTGACCTCTCGGTTTAAAAACAGCACTTCTTTTTTTCTTTTTTTGCAGTTGATGTAAAATGAAGTACAAAAGTGCCTGTGCTTTTAACCAACTGGAGGCAGAAATGCAAACATAATTTCCTGTGCCTAATAGAAGGCAGTATTCACATTTCTGGTGGCCGGCCTGGGATGAAAACGCTGTTATTCTCTAGTGGCACTCATTCAGAGAAAGGAGTCCTTCAGAAATGGCACTGTGAAAATGTTATTAAAAACCCATTGCCCATTCCACAAGAAACTATTCTTTTAATCCTGTGATGCCTCAGGTTTTGGCTTTTATATTTTTCACATTCTGTGCTGCTTTAGTGTGTGGGTGTGGTTTCATATCAGGGGATGGTGAGCTCTGTGCACAGAGCAGGGAGACAAAACAATTCCTGCTCCAGCTGGGCACCAAGGACAAATGATCCAAATCTCAGCCCAGGAGCACAAACCCCGTGGGCTGCAGAGAGAAAAACAAGCAGGGTGGGACTGCAGGGGCTAAAGCTGCAATGGGACAATGAACTGCAAGGTGCAAATGGAGCAGAACTGATCCCAGTGACAGACCCCGTGCCCGGCCGTGCATTTTGGGGCCATTTTGGTTCATCTTGGGTGCAGCCCTGGCTGGGCTCGGGTGCTGCCCAAGGTGGATCCATGGAGGAGATCCTTTGGATAAATCCCTGCTTCATTCTTTAGCTCTGTCCAGCCTCTGCTCTAGGGCAGCCTTCACAAGGCATCACCTGGACAGGTCAAAGGAACTGCCAATAAATCAGGGACAACCCAGGAGCAGAGTTCTGCCTTCTGCAGGCACAAAAAGACAAAATAACCCCACCAGGACACACAGACATTGCAGGATGCAAGATTTCCAGGGATGGCAAATCTTGGCTTTCCCTTTCTTTACATTGGTATCCCTGGCCAGGGGCAGAACAGGAAATAAAACCAAGATTTCCTCACTGTCAATTGTGTCACACACAGAACATTCCAGGTGCTGCCAGCTGATTGAGATATTCCCTGAAACCCTGCCCTCAGCTCCCAAAAATTGGTGAAAAGCATCAGCACTGCAATCCAAACAATCAGCTGGCATAAACTGGAATAGAATTCTTAGGCTTGCATTCTTAATACCTTTTGATTTAATCCAATATATTGAGCACGCAGAAAATACTGCCTCAATTTTACAATTAACTGCTGTGGACTAATTGCACTGCTATGGTTTATAATCAGCAGAAGGTCCAGTTTTAACAACAGTATGCCAGAGTACAGCAATACACTTCCTTAACTCTTGAAAAAAAAATAACAAAACCTAATAAATTTTAAAAGGACTGAATGGCATATTTTTCACTTAAATGGTTAAGATGATAAACCACTGAAGTCCAATATTAGCTAAAAATAAAAAAAAATTAAAAATTCAGTGATTTAAGTCTGTTGATTGCCAATTTAATTGTATTTGCACAGTAATGTTTAAGTACTAGAAACTGCAAAGGAAAAATCCTGAATATCAATTATGTTAATTATGATTGCAGATCATTGGGAGAAAGGAAAAGATCAGTCTTTTTCCCCTTAATTTTATTTAGTGTGTGCTTTTCTGTGCACAGTGGTGAGATGAGAGCTCCAGTTGCTATAACAACTTAACTCTCGATTATAATCAACAATCATCTAAGTTTAATTGCCATCCTGCCCTTCTAAACCAACCTGTTCAACAGCAGTTGTATGAATTCTATCTATTCTGCTACTAAAATCTATCCAGCATCTCAAAACAAGCTGGAGTACTCTCACCCATCAGAGTTAGCCCCAAGTTGTGCTTCCCTTCCTTATTGTGGCAATGTACCATTCCAAAAGCTTTATTCTGTCCATGAGAACCTGTCCTTGGACACTCTGATTAAATCCAAAACTGAACATGAAACAGAAATGAAACTCTGTGAAACAAAATAAATCAAAATAGCACATCAAAATTGAATTTTTTTTTTTTTTTTTCCTGAGAGTATGAATGTCCCAACTTTGTACAAAATTCTAATTAGGATACAGCAAGAGTTAAGTCAGACATAAAAAATAAAGTGATGGGAAGAGAGGATGGAGCACCCAATGAACTTTACAATCTAATGTTGCAAAAAGACTTCAAAGATTATTTCCAGCTTTATAATGAAATATGAAAATTTCTATTGTTGGTCTCACTAATGTTTTATTCAAGTAATCAAAAAATCATATTTGAAAAATGGGAAATTTGTTACCATTCTTCAAATATTCTGTAATTCAAGCCCTGTGGGCTCAGAATAAAATTAAGCCTTATCATTTACCCATTAATTATGATGCTGAGCAGTATTAACAGGCCTGGTAAGTGACAGCAGAAACAGACAATCAGAGCAGAAGGAAAAGAAGAAATCAGCATCAAATAAGCCATGGTTAAACAGAAGATAAAAGAGGTTTTTTTACATAAGGTAGGAGAGATAAACAAGTGATGCAGCATTAACTGAGATAATTGATTCTTTCTGAACAAAACCAAGGCAGGCTCAAATTGTACTCAAACTCATGGACTTTGCAGTCACTGTTTCCTGCCTCGTGCCCTACATCTCTTTTATAGCCCAGAAACCTGCAAATAATGCAGCAGCAGCCCAGAGCAACACTAAAACCATCAGGTGCATGACCTCACTTTCATTTATAGCACAAGCTGAGATCCCAGAAAACTGTTCCAATGCAACAGTGGAAGCTAAACCAAAGAATAAAACCGGAGAGCACAAATAATTCAGCCCCAGCCAAAACTTCTGGCAAAGTAGGAATTTGTTAGCTACACGTTTCTGAGTGTGTTACAGTGAAAATGCAGCACATGCATGAGAAACATGAGAAAGGTGGAATTCTTCTGCAAAGGTGGAATTTTCCTGCAAATTTTCCTGCAAATTTTCCTGCAAATTTTCCTGCAAGTGTGGGTGCAGCTCTGAGACAAAGAATCTCCCACTGTACAATCTTATCGGGCTGTAGAACAATCAAAAATATACAAGTCTATTCAGGACTTTTTATCTATTTATTTGTCTATTTCATTCAATTATAATGAATATTTACAATTAATGAATATTATTTATATATATATAAATGCTGAAGGACTTTATCAGGAAGTCACAGCACTTTAAAAACAAATCGTGCTGAATTTTTGGACAGCGACTGAAGGGTTCTTTTATCAGAAATAAACAATTCTAAAACATAATAATTAAATAAGTACAACTGATAGTGAGGCCTACTTGGCAGAATTGCAGTACTGAAGAAATGATCTTTGACTTCTGTTCCAAAAGCAGCATTTCATAACACAGCAAAAACTGGCTTCCTTTTGATCTTAGTTTATTAGATCCAGATCAGAGAACAGAATGAACTATTTATCTTTAAAAAGTAATATCTTTTTGATTATATGTCACAGCAGAAACCTTATCTTTGTCTGGGAAGTTGGAGACTAATGACACCAACATCAGGAGCCTTGTGAACCTTGACAGTGGCTCAGCCAATTAGGGGATGAACGATGAAGATGGAAACTTCTCCCCTCCTCTGCCACGTTTCTGCAACCATAATTCTGCAAATCTAAATGGAGTCATTGCTTTTCACCCCCGTGGGCAGAGCCATAATTCCTCACATCTCCATTCTAACTGCGTTTTCTAATAGCTCCATTCATTTCTCAATCTCCCTAATAAGATTGCCACGGAGGACAGCTTGTCTCTGGCACATCTCTCTTCCAAAAGGACAAAAATCATCATTCAGCCTTTCAGCCTCGCGTTTGGGTCATCAGAACTTGTCAAATTAAACAAACTAATATTGCAGTTGGAGATGAAAAATGAGAGAGACAAAAGGAGGCTCCGTGCTTCCGTGAGCTTCCACAGTTGGTAAAGTCAAACATGTTGGAAAAGCAGCTCCTCACCTCTGCAACACAGAGGAGCGTTTATTACACTGAGATACTTGGAATTCTCAATTCTGGGAATTCGCTGCGTGCTGCGAAAATTTGCACATTTAGAACTAAAAATTGTAATGAAGTACAACTGCACACAGTGATACCAGAATGGAAAAAAAACCAATATTTTGAATTAGCACGGGCAGTTTTGAGGCATTTTTTTCAGGCAGAACAGAAGCCAAAAAAGTCTCAGTTGAAAAAAAAAAAAAATCCAGAAAAATCCAACAAGCTTTTAATATCCCCAAAAAGGCTACAGGGAAAAAAAAAAAGGAAAAAATAAAATAAAATTAAAAAAAAACCAACAGTGCAGAAATAAATGCATTTTCCAGTCAAGTTAGAGAAGTCTATTCTTGATTACACCAATGATCTCTCACTACAATATGTGACATTTTTAGCTCAGAGTAGCAACATAGAAATTGCTACAAACTTCATTTTAAAAACACAGCAAGCGAGAATCTTGCCTTAATTTTTATGTATGTGAAACACCTCTGTCATCTCATTTCACTTAATTATTCTGCATTAACAGACATGAACCATCCCCACACATTGGTTTAAAAACTGCATCTCTTTGCAGAAATAAATAAAAAAAAAATCTATTAAAAACTTAAAGATCTACGACAGCTTTAATTCAGAGACTGGGAAACCAACATTAAGTAGGAAGGATCTGGGTGTAATTTTTCTGCTACTCAGTCAATATATACATTTTCCTCTTTTAATTACATATTCCTGGTAATTTTATTTTCTCCTAATTCCACCAAATGGGAGAGTTATTAAAGCTAAATTAACACACTTTTTGCTGAAGTGGTTTCTTTTTAAATTCTCATTTCTCACTGCATCCAAGGTGCCCATTTCAACCAGCTCTTGAGGAAATAGAATATTATTCACATATTCTGCTACCTGCTCCTACCATGGCAAATTCAATTGCCTCACAGTTCAAAGATTGAGAAGAAAAGAAATCTTCAGATTCATTGTTCATTTGTAAAGAGCAAATGGAAACAGAATCTGAAGAGAGGACTTGGGTTTTGATAGAGTTGACTTTCTTTGAAGGAGAGAAAATATCAGAGAGTGCAAATATTGCAGAGAGTGAAAATAGGGTCAACATCACAAGGAATGTTTGTTGTCTGATAGAAAACGTGCCTTTGAAAAGTTAGCAACAATATCAAAAGCTCAGGGATTGTCTGCAGTGCTGGTACAGGCTGGTACAACCCAAACCATCCAATTCTTTTAAGACAGTAAACTCCAATTACTTGGAATCAGATAAAGTTGACTGCAGTTCTTTGCATGACATTTTCAAATTGAGAACAAATCCTGTTTGCTGACATTCCACAGCATCTACAGTCTGAGTGAACAACAGCATCTGTATCTGAGAGTACCCAAATCTAAAACAATGGAATTGCAAATGCAGTTCTCCTCTAGTCAGGGATTCTCAGAGAGAGCCAAGGAACCAGGCAGTGCTGGAAGAACATTTCCCTGAATAACTTATTTCACACATTACCTGGATTTTAAAGGCATCTTTTGTTCTAATGTGAATTTCTTATTTAGGCAAATACTGATTGCAAAAAAATCCAAAGCACTGACTCATTGCTTTTCAGGGGAAGAAATTTTTTTTCCCCAAAATTATTAAAAAAAAATAAAATAAAATTAGTATAAAACACCAGAATATTTCCTGGAACTTGTGGAATACATCTACCTGAAAGCACCTTTCTCTTTGATGAGCTGTTTGATAATTCTGTACATGACCTGTGTATTTTTTGGGCAGATGGACAGGAGGCAGGAGGTGCCCAGGCAGGCCAGAGGGACAGTCCCTGCCATGCCCAGAGTCACCAGGGGTGGCTTTCCAATGCGTCCCTTGCTCAAGGACAGGCTGGGCATTGGTGTCCCTGGGGGACTGGCAGTCACCTGTGTTTTCAGTCGGTTTTTAATTCCTCTTTATTAAACTTTGCCTCATTGCATGAGTTTTCTTTCTGTTCCTCTTTATTCTTTGCACCACCCTGGGGACAGGGGATGGGAGAGTGGCCGTGCCATCCTGGGCTGCTGCCAGGGCCAAGCAAACCCCTCGGGGCTCCTGCTGGGTGGGACATGGCCCTGATGATGTTCCTGGGGTGGAAACCTCTGAAAACTGCCACATCCAGGCCAACTGTCCCAGCCAGCTTCATCCTGATTTGACTTTCAACGTTCATGGTACAAAATTCCTCCTAGCAAAGCAGAACCCGGGATAAAGTAGTGAAAGTCAGTATATGCAGAATCATAAGAGCCAGACCAACATTTTATTTTATGTTCAAATGCATATTTTTAGACGAAAATGTACCGATTAAATCTGGAGCACCAAAATAACACCTTTTTGGGGGTTTTTGGGATTTTGTTTGTTTGTTTTTTTGTTTTGTTTTGTTTTGCTTTTTTTGCTTGGCTATATGCATTTCAGTGCTTTTGCGTAGCTACTTCACAACTTGACAGCCACCTTCGTGATATTTTTCATTAAAAGACAATAAACACCTCAAAGAACAGCTAGCCACACCTTGCAGCTTCCTCTGTTCTGCTCGAGTAATGCCAGGAGCTGCACACCACTGACACCTTCCTGGGATGAATGGCTCTCTGAAAGCCTCCACCAGATACAGCATTCTCAAATTACTAAAGTTAAGCTTTTGGGGATTTTTGGTTCTTCTATTTGCTCTTGCTGGCACCAAAAGGGACAATCTTCAGAAAAAAAATTAATTGTTAGGTCAAGAAACACAACTGCATTCAGCACAGACATTTCACATTCTTACTTTATGTTTAGTCTTCAAGGAAAAAGGTTGATTCTCTCACACAAAATACACCTCTTCAGTTATAAACCATTGGATTCACTCTCAAAATGAAGAATCATTTGATACATTTCTCTTAAAGCTATCTTAATTTTTAAATCTTTTTGGCAATGTAGCCAGACACCAGGAATTTAAAAGTTCTAGACAGCAAATTCTGCAAATGGCAAATTGATTTTAGACTCAGCCCAGGTGTTTGACCCCTCCTGCCATTCAGCCAAAAGGATCAAAAAGCCGTTTATAGAATATTCCCAATGACCATGGGGATAATAAGGATAATATCCCAATAATACCCTTTGCCCAAAGGTGAAGGAGGCAGCTAATATACACCCAAATGAACTGCTTTGAGTCTTGCATTTGGAGTTTTGTGCCACTTTTGGCAACAAAAGTGAATTCTGCATTTCAAACACTGCACTGTTCTTTTTATGTTATGTATATTTTCACCAACAATAGTTTATTGAAGTATAAGAATCAATTTCTGCCTTCCCATTCTGGCTGCAAAAAATTCTCGTAATTCCTAAATTATATTGTTCCTGCCCACTGCGTGCTAAAACCAAGTTAAGTGAGATTAGTACTGAAAACAGGTTAAAAATAGATTCCTACACCAGAGAGAGATGGATTTAAATGTTATATATTCTGAAGGAGAAGCAGGGGGAGAGGGGACTAAGAGGTCTCACAAGGGGGATTAGACTTTGCTACTTAATAAAATATTGAGTGACAATCAATCAAACTGGAATATGAGGGAAACAGAGTTTTGCAGAACTGCTCTTTTAGGATTTGTTTTCTTCAGAATTTGCATTCCTTTCTGCATGCTTGGGAGACACACGTGTGTTGGCTTTTTAATGATTAGAAATGGCTTTGATCTTGACTACTTGAAGGAACATGAAGCTATAAATAGTGTGAGTGGATACGATTAATCCCAATCATGACAAACAGAACAAAAATCCAAGATAAGCTTTTCTGAAATCTTCAAATGCACCTTCAGATGTTCAGTCTTAAGCTCATGCCATTCCTACAGGAATGATCTGTGGGAAAGGTCAGGAACACACCATGGTCAGGGCCCCAAAACACCATCAGTGCCAGTTCATCAAAGATAGGAAATCAGAAAAATCAGCTTTCTGCTTGAGCGGCTGCCACTTTGCTTTGGGATGGATGAGGGAGCAAGGAACCATGCTTCCCACTGCAACACCACTGCTAAAAATCCCAAATAATCTGGGAGGGCCAGGTATGACAATGAAAAAGCCCACTGATAAAAGGAAATGCCACCAGGAGATAATAAGTGCCCAATGGGCAAGGGTTTGGTGGGTATTGGTGAGGCGTGAATGTGGAGCTCTTATCAGAGGATTTTTTATCCAGACAGCTTCGAAAAGTGGCCCTAAATTGTCACTAAGATGATGAAATTTTCTGTATCTCTGTGAGAGGGCAATAAAGTGAGATGAGAGGAGCAGCTGTTACAATTAAAAGAGGAAATTTTTAAAGGCAAAATGCAAAATAAATCTCCAAGAAAACTCTACAAGACAGCGCCTTTATTAAATCTTGAGATCTCATCTCCTCAGTGCGAGAACCCAGAGCTCCAGGAGAGGCCTGGGCCACAAAGTGGAAACTTTTAAAGTCCTTTTGTCTTGGGACAGCATTGCTGAAACTCAGCTCCTCAGGGGCACAGCATATGTAAAATATCAAATAAATATAAAATAAAATATAGGTATGTGTGTATATATATATATATATATATGTATGTATGTATGTATGTATATATAATCTGACCTAAATCCTCAGCCTACTTCTTTTCAACAGCAGCTTTAATGCATGAAGTTGATTACCTCCAGTGAAACTACAGAAATTTAAATGGCATATCAGAATTACAGGAAAACGAATGGACCAGTTGCTCCAACAATTAGAGGAAAATTTTAGAGAATTCTGCTGCATTTTTCAGTATTCAGTTGACTGAAGGACAAATTCTCCTTCCTTCCCTTATGAGCTACCCTATTCTTTTTTATGGATTCTTTGTATTCAGGGTTATTCAACTAAGAAAATTAACTTGCAGACTAAGTACAGTATGGCAACAAAAAAAAAAAAAAACAACAAACCAAAAAACTAATCAGTGAAAAAATTCAAAGCTCTAATTTCAATCAAAAGTGGCAAGTCATGGAAGAAAGACAATATAATAGTGATATTTTCAGAATTTCACAGCAAAACACAGGAAGAAAAAATATTAATTAGTTACTTTACCTTACCCCCCTTCCACTTTTAATGTATTCCCACACTGATGTCTTCAATTTTAAAGTGAAATATAAAACCACAAAGCCTACACCCCACTCCCCATAAGCTAATGAATGTGTAGACTGAAACAATTTCATGTCTTAAAATAAAATAAATAATTATTTGGACCATCCCTGTGCCAGCTATTTGTTAGAAAAGTACTTTCACTAATTGCAGTTTGAAAGGAATGTTGCACAGAATAGCTGTACTGGGTCTTGCTACCCAGGGAATTCTGCATTTCAGTGATATCTTTCAATACTAACCATGTTTGTACTCAATGCAGGAGCAAAATCCCTTCATTAAGTTATTTGTGCAATCTTAGTGATATCTCCAACAAATTATAAAGCTTTGATCTTCTAGAAAACGCAACAGATAGGCAAATAAGATGCTAATATTATGGGATTGTTATTTTCAAGCCATTTGAGAAAACTTCCACCCACCCAAGTGCACACACATCAGAGAATGCTGTATCTATAAAATTAGAGTTCACATCCCATTGAGAAGATGCTGGAATACAAATTCCTCTGGTTCACTCCTAAATTCCTCTAAAGATCAAGAATTATTTTTAAATTTTGCTGTAAAAGCTTCTTTTACTTGGGAAAATGGGAGGAAGATTTATCCTCAGGATGATGCATCACTAACTTTCTCCTTGTAATTGAAATTGTCTTCCCAAGTCTCCCTGGCTGCACTTGGACCAGAAGAGCCATTTGGTAAAAAAACTCTGAGAAACACAAACAAAACCAAAGTTCCAAACCAAACAAGCATGCCAAGCAGAAAACTGAAGTGCCAGCAGAACAAACAGACAAACAAACAATTCCAGCAGCTTTATTTGAGCAGCTCTTGGCTTGGATCAACCCCTGGAAACATCTGGAAGGAATTTCTCTGTCTGGTCCACATCACGAGGATTTCCCTCAGCCCAGCTCCCCAGCTGATCAGTTCTCCTGGCTTTCAGATAATATTCCTCATCCATCTGGAACTGTCTCTACAAAGCCCTAAGGAAGTTTTGTAACATCATAAAGGGTAATTAAAAATGCTCTCCAAACAAGGAGCCCTTCAGGGAGCAGGATGAGGAGAAACTTTGCTGTGTGATGTGATCATAGGCGGAATTATCACCAGCACAGGCACTGAGCAGTAATAAAAAACCTTCTAATAAAATATACAGAATTTACCAGAGGAGTGCACGAGTTTGCTGACCCACAGATGGACCTGATGAATTCTCTAAACCTAAGTGAGTAGGTAGGGGTGCAGCTGGGTGGTGTTTGAACATCCTGTGACAGAGGGGTAAAAACCAGATAAAGATATAGATAAAGGAAAGATAAAGAAAGATAAAGAGAACCCAAGCCCTGCCTTTAAGTGAGATGATGACATATCTGTGCATTTTGTCTGCTGGGAGTTTTGAGTAAATTTGAAAAGAACACTGAAATAAGTATATTTATAAAGCAAGCCTAACAAAGGATAAACAAAGCTACCAGCACCTCCCAAAAAAAAAAAAACAACACTCCTCAAAACAACTGATGATATAAATTAAATCACTTTTTTTCTCTGAGGAATGGTGCTCTAACCCTGTTCAGGGCACAGCAGAGGGATTTTAGCCTGGCAGCTGACAATGCATGGTGCTTACCTGGCCTGCTCTCAGCCTGGCAAAAAGCCCTGTGTGCCTCCTGCAGCTACATGGCTGGTCTGAGACTTAAAATTCCCCCACTGCATTTTACAGCTTCAAAGATACAAAAATTTAATCTTTGACAATTAGAGATTAACTCTGCTGCTGGTGGAAGGAGAGGTCATGGCATGAAGGGTACAAACAAGGCACATATTATGCACATGGTGGCTCTCTAACATTAAAAGAAAGCTTCAAAACTATATATTTATAGATCTCCTTGTTTGTACTCCTTGGGCTCAGGATTTCAACTATCTTTTGCAATTAAATCTATCAAACTTCAAGCTCCCAATTAAAAATTTTCAAATGCATTATGCTCCAGGGTGTCTGAAATTAAAAACCACTTTACATGTTTGTCAAGTTCTCTTGTAATTTTTCCAGTGTTGCTCTTTCTACTGTGATAAGTGCTGCCAACCCCTTTCCATTTATGCGCCACGACAATGGAGAAAATAAACAAAGCTCCTTCAGACAGCTCATTCTGAATGATGGGGTTTTGTTTCAGGCTGCTCTTACCCTTCCCAGACAGCAATTCTCAGGAGAGGGACAAGGAGGAACCAGAGACGTCTCCATGTGGCCCCTCCTGCTGCGGCTCCAGGAGAGAGAAGTTGGAAGCAGTAATGAAAT
>VZSU01000831.1:570905-591467 GCA_013398715.1 Nesospiza acunhae | reverse complement strand
GAATGAAATTATTTCAATTTTGCTTTTATTCCACATTCTTTGGTGGAGAATTGATTGAAAATGGTGCTGGCCTGCTCATTACAGGGTCTTGATCCCTGTGTTTTCCTTGAAGCATGAGGATACAGCCAGTTCCTAATTTTTCCTAAGCGCATGTGGAAGTAAAAAAACCCACAACTAATTCTAAGACAGAGAAGTCACTAAACCTTTACAGTTTCTTTCCTCAACAAACTCTTCTTCTGGACCTGAATGCCTCCTACAGGATGGTCCAAGTAAATACATTTATAGATAAGTTTATTTTTGTTGTGTTACTAGAGTATTCCTGAAATAAACTTTCATGGGGATTTTGTGGCACGTGTCCTACCAAGGAAATGAAAACAAACTTTGGGTCTTGTGCTCCCCACCTCTCACTACTGATCAGCAGAAGAGAGAACCTAAAAATAATGTGGTTTCTGAAATAAGGCTTGTGGAAGGAGACATCCATTCAAAGACATGTTTCTCAATTCATATGAGTATAAATTTACCAAAAAAAAGGAAAGAAAAAAAGTGACCGATATTGTTTAGCCACCAGTGGGCATGGAATAGAAAAGTTTCAGTGGGAAATGCTGAACAGCTGCATTTGAACTGCAGGAGCTGCAATTCCCTTTTTCCTTCACTCACCTCTAGAGAAAGATGAAAAGACTTCAAAACCAAAACCACTGAGGATGAGAGGGACAGAAAATGATCCAGCTAAAATCTTCCTTTGCCATGGAATAACTCTATAGGTAACGCTTTTCATTAACTGATTGCCTTTCTGTTCCCTTCAATGCCTACTTTATCTTTAACAGGAAAAGACAGAGACTACAGAGGGCTCCAAACTGGCATTTCCTTGCAAATACCAAATATTGTGTATTTAGGAGACAAATAGCAGTTAAAAGAGAAATATTAATGCAGTTTATATGAAAATAGTGCAGTACAGGCAGAATTCACATACTGGGCATAAAAGGAATATGCAGAGCCCTAATTATGAATTACACTCAAATTGTATAAGGCTAGAGGCAGATCAGAATTCTATATTTTCCTCTTTCCATCAATTATATGAGGCACATTTTGCCCTCCAACACAAGTTCCATTTTGCCAGCAATGTTTACGATGTGTCTGTAGTATTTTGCTTACTCACTTTTGCAAAACAACCTGTTTTGATATTACATTTCTACCACAGGCCCTTGGAAATCAAAACACGCTCAGAGAGAATACTAAATACATTTTCAGATATCTGTGCATGACTTTTCCTAGTGAGGAAGCAACTGGAAGGGATGACAGGAGGAAATGACCTGTCAGTTGCCAGAAAAGAACCTTAAACCAAGTCATGCACTTGCTGTGTTTATGATGACAGGTCAGTTGTTCCTCTGGGTTTGAGGGATGTGGGTTTTTTTTCCTGCCACCAAGATACACATCTTGTATTTTAATATTATGAGACTGCATAACACAGTGCCCTCTCACTAGTAAGGGAATTCATTTCCTGAATGCAAACTAGATTGTAGAAGAGGTTAATCAGCAGAATAGAGAATTATTCATTTCATGTAGGCTATGGTTTTAACAACATGCACTTGTTTTTCTTTTTGGCTCTTATCCAGATACTCTTCTTTGTACATGAAGCTTTGGTCCCCAGCACACCAGCGAATTGTTGGAAAAAACACAAAATGTTCTGAAGCCTCCTAAAAAGAGAGGACAGCAGCACCAATTAGAACACAATTGTTGAACAATCTCCTGTAGGCCTGTTCCTCAGAGAAATCAGTTTTATTTCACTCTAGTATGACTCCAGCACAAATTACTGACCATTGCATTAAAGGTTGCCCAAGGCACATATTTTGGCCAGCTAATCCAACACAACTCTACATTTTTATCAATGTCATATTGCATGATGAGCAAACTGTCAGCCTCACTGTTTTCTCACAGAAATTAAGTTAATTTTGATGAGAACAACTCTGAAGTTTAGGATTACATTCTGTAAAGGCAAGTCACATCAAGCAGTGGGGGAAGTTTCCCTCTGAGCTGCCTGCTCCTCACCCCAGACTGGAGAGGGATGAAGTGGAGCACCTGCACTGGGGCACATCATGAGAGAGCTGAACTGGGCTCCAGCAGAAGAAAAACTCCTCCAGCACTTCTCTGCTTCCCCAGGAAAG
Organism: Nesospiza acunhae; assembly: GCA_013398715.1. NCBI lineage: Eukaryota > Metazoa > Chordata > Aves > Passeriformes > Thraupidae > Nesospiza > Nesospiza acunhae. The sequence continues at coordinate 589,305 of VZSU01000831.1, read as the reverse complement.
GCAGAGAATCAACACAGCAGCAATATCTGGGGGCCTGCCCATGCTGTGCATCCAGAAGCACAAAGGAACAAGCACTTCCCTCTCCCTCTCTCTTTAAAAAGATCCAACACATTTCTTTTTATTTCAGGCAGCTGAGGAGTGTTAGAACTAAACCAAAAGCTTTTTAAAACTCTAAATGTACTAGAGAACACTGGGGAACTGAAAAGCAACATATCCTTGAAGAAGGGAAAATACAATATAAATCCAAAGCTTAGGAGCAAGGCAACACCATCAAGACGATGCTGTTTTAACCTAGGTACAAGCAACTTCTTTTATTTATAACACAGAAACACTGAAATCCAGTTTTTGAGATGCTGATTTAATTCCAAGTGTATCCACAGTTTTTAAATTTCACCTCTTCAGCTGCTGATTTGGGATTTCAGCACTGCAGAGCAGCCAAGTTCAGGCGAACAAGAGAACAAAAGCTTTCAAGACTTCCTGTTCTGCTTGACTTGCTCACTTGGAGAAAATTCAAACCAATAAAAGAAAACAAAGGGCTACTTTTTTTTTTTCCCAGGCTATGGTTGCTCTGTTTGACTGATTCCTGACCATCCTATTAAGAAATCTTCCAAGCTTACCAGCAAACGCAATAAACAATACTACTTCAGGAATTTGTTCTACGAACTTCTGGCCTTGAAAGTTTATCAGTAGTCTCTGGGTTGGTGAAATACTTTCAGTTTTCTTTCATTCCACATTCTTTGGTGGACAATTGCTTAAAAATGGTGCTGGCCTGCCATGATTGCTCATGACAGTTTCATCTGCTTGTATTTGTGGTTTCCTTGGTGATCAAGCTCATCCCTTAGCAGGTTTCTGTCAATCCTCCCTCTCAAATCTCCTGCTGGGTTTTCACCTCAGTGCAAACCCCAAAACCAGCACCTATTTCAGGCAGGATTTCAGGGTGGCCCGTGCTTTTAGGAACAAAATACTCTGTTCCAGTCAGGCACAACGATTTGGTCACATATATATTGCACAAAATGCTTCTCTAAGAGTTGCAGCAACATTTCTCTGCAGGAGCACGTTGTTTTTTAAGCTCCTGGAATTTAGGAACAGCTATCAGTGGGAAACCTGTAAACAGGCATTTCCCATGTACTGCTTGATATTCCCCGAGTTTTGTGGATTTATTGTCAGGAATGAGATGTTGAGAGTCCTCCTTGATGGGAGAAGAAAGTAAATATGTTAACTGATCTCATTAAATAAATCAATACTAAGCACTTAGGTGAAACTCCTCTGTAGAGTTAAAGCACAGAAGAGGATGTATGGTGCTACCCTGAAGGAAAGCAGCCAGGGAGAAGCCGGGAGCTAACAGGTGCAATTCCTGCAACATGCCAAAGGTGCAGGTAGAGACAGCAGCATCCCAGAGAGCTGGGGCAGCTCTGCCCCTCCTACACAGCCCTGCGTCCTCCCAGAAAAGTTACAGGAGGAGTTCTGTGGTTTATTTTGCTCCCGCCACTCTTCAAGGAAATAGAAAACATTCCATTCCTTCAGAAAGAAACGAATTGCACTAAGAAAATCCCCCAGCTTGCTGTCACAATTCCTCAGCCAAACAAGCAGCAGCTTACACGAGCAGACAGGAATATCCCTATGTGAGCTCTGCTTGGAGCCCTAAGGGCCTTCCAGGACCCAGGAACTTGTGACTTTCAGCAGGTTTTCTCATTGAGGGGAACAAATCTCCTTGCTGCAGCTCCTCATCTTAAAGAGCTTGCAGGAGTTCTAGTTTCCAGGCTAAAAGAAGTGACATTTGACAAGTTATTCCTCAGTGAAGCATAACTGGCAGGGTTAGTGGGTCACTGGTGAGCTTGTTCCCTAATTGCACAGGGGACAAGGCTTGTGCTTCCTGAATGACAAACTTGCCAGCCTGGCCAACACGATCCTTTTCTCCAGGATACAGCTCTGCCCTAAAGAAAGCACCAGTAAAACACAGAGCCTGACACACAGAAATCTTGACACACTGGGTAGATTAAACTGACCTATTTGTTTTTCAAACCTTGTGCTTTCATTCCTTATCAGTGAAACGTGTGAGAAGTAAATCCTTCCATGGAACATTATTTAATTTGCTTCTTGGACAGAAATAAGTTCTTTCAGCATAAAAGAATTTTGTTAAATAGAGGATTTTTTTTTCTTGTACAGAAAATACAGTATTTTGTAATATTTTCTCTCATTTTTTGTGGAATCACACCATGGATACATCCCTTTATAGGGATGCAGTCTTACACTGCCACCTCTGATGAATGCCACAGCTAGCACAGCAAATCACAATATTGCAATATCAAATGAAAATGAAGAAGAAGGGAGACATGTCAGACACAGTGGTACCCTATTGAAGTAGATTAAACCAGCAGCTGAAATGAGTAGCTCTGTAGAATTTATTTGTACTATTTTATCTGTTCCTAATTGTCATTAACTTGAAAATTATTGCATTTTTCACTGAGTGAAAAGCCATTTTTAAATACCTCCTTTTAGATTGACAATGCCATGTTAACCAAACAGGTTTCCCAAGTTTTAAGAACAAATGCAACATTTAGACTTTTCAAGGACATAAAACGCATTCAGATCTTACTTCACATTCAAATGCCTCCATGCACAACATCCATTAGACTGAATTCAAATGGCCATTCTGGGTGCCAGGTCAGCTGTGTCTGCCTTTGAAGATGCCCATGAAGAATAACAATCCCAGCTTTTGTGTGCCTGGCAGACAGACTTCCCAGCACAGCCCAGCCAAGGAGCAGCTCCAAGGGTGGCAGAGTGAGACCAGCCCAGGCTGGGGGTGCAGCTGAGCCCCCCGAGCCCTGCAGGGTCAGCAGGAGCAGCTCCAAGGGTGTGACCAGCCCAGTCTGGGGTGCAGCTGAGCCCCCAGGGCCCTGCAGGGTCAGCAGGAGCAGTTCCAAGGGTGTCAGAGTGAGACCAGCCCAGGCTGGGGTGCAGCAGAGCCCCCCAAGCCCTGCAGGGTCAGCAGGAGCAGCTCCCTGGCCAGGCTGGCAGGGGCAGGATCTGCTCTGGGATGTGGAGCTGAGGCTCAGCAGCTGCTCAAGCTGGGTCTGCTCTGCAGGAGCTGTGACAAGGTGAGCTGAGGGAACAATTTTTTGTTGTTCCTCCCTCCAGCCCACACGGGCAGGAAGGTGTGATCTGAGCACTGTGCCTCCTCCAGCTGGCAGCTCACACTCCTGCAGCTCCTGCCTGCGCTTTGTGAGCCTGATGAACATTCTCAACCAAGTGAAAAAGTGCCATGACTCAGAGGAGGAGAACAAAAATTGTCTACAAAGCTGGAGCCACTGCCATGAGAAAGCATCAGACATGAGTGAGGTTACAGGGTGAGTCACAAGCTGTTCTGAGAGAGGATATCTGCATATTCCTGCCCAGGATCAGAAAGGAAGGGGAACAAAATAAAAAATTCCTTCAGGGTTTTCAGAAAACTTTATTCTGAATGCACCAAGGCCACCTAAATGTCACAGCTGTCACAAAGTGCTCAGGGTTTATAATGCTCCTAAATTTCACAGGTAAGCTGGATTACAAGAGCACTGACCCCTTTTTTAACTTTGTACTTCATGTAATAAGAGTATTATCTTCAATCTAGTTTTGACTGGATTCCAAGTTTTCTGTTATGTGAGCCTTACGTAGCTGAGTTGTGTATTATCAGTGTTCTCCTGACCCTTATCACCCTTTTATTCTCAATAATATTCACTCAAAATTCACAAATAATTTGCTGACATTTAGCAAGCCATCTCAGCATCAGAGTGAAAGTTTTTTCAAGAAAGCAGTTGAAGGAAAATGATAGTGGAAGGTTATCAAAAGAGAAAAAAAAGTGCTTTCAACATCCAAGAGTACACAAAACAATTCAGTCCAAACATCCTAAAATACTGAGACGCAAGAGATCAGTTTTCATGTCAAAGAAAATTGGACAAAAATATATGGATGAAATGGATGAAGATATTTTAAGAAAGAAGGGATTTCTGGAGAAACTGGTGAAAGGAGGAAGACAGCAAAGTATTTCTGCTAAGAAATGAGCTACTGAATCTCTGTTCCATTAGCATCCCTTTAAACAATTCTGTCCCATGCTCTCTGTTTCAAAACAGGGCTAAAAATTTACTCAAGAGGGCTGAGATAAAGAGAATGGCTCCTGCCTTTTCTCTCATGTTGGTCTTGTGTTAGTTCTTTATTCATTTATTCCCCTTTTTCTCATTCAATCTAAAATAAAAGCAGCTCTGAGAGAAAGAGTATTTGCTCAGAGTAAACCTTGTATCAGGAACTTGGAATGTTCCAGGCCTGAGAAGAAACAAAGGCTCACAGGAAGTGAAAACAGTAATAATTCATTTAATATGTGCTCCAGATCCTCTGCACAGCTCATCAATATGAGCCTTTTAAAATTGAAAATTTGTCATAATTTTGTATGTCTTTTCCTTTCTGGCCTCTGTGAATCATCACCCTCTTTTGGACTAAGAAAAGAAGGCAATATTATCCCCACTTTATAGATGAAATACAGAAGATTAAGTGTCGTGCCACAAATCAAACAAAAGTCTTCAGAAGAGCTCCTGAAGCAAAGTCTGGCACTTTAACCATATGATAATTTCCCTGTGCCAGGCATTTCCTTTTTATCCCAGTAGCTCAGGAGTTCCCAATAGCACAGAATTCATCCCAGCAATGGAAGGGGAGGAGATCAGAGTTCATGGAGGGGATCCCATCCTTCTCCTCATCCCCTGTTTTCCCTTCACAGGGGAGGGGACGGGGCTCCAGAGCACTGCTGAGGGAGCCGAGAGGGCGAGAGCAAAAGAAAGAGCAAACAACACACTGCAGAGGCCACAGAGATTCCCAGCACACAACACAGGAAGATTTTGCAATTTTTGCCTGGCTCTGCCTGACACAGAGCCCAGCCTGGACCCTGGAGATAATGAGAGTGAGAGACTTGAGGGTGAAGACATCACAGGAGGGGTTTCTGGAGAATTGCCACTTCATCTTGGCGTGCATTCATTAGATTTTACACCAAGGTGACAGAGAGCATTAATCTGAGTTTCTAGTGATTTTATAAATAATTTTTCATTGCTATTATCAGGGACTGAGTTCTGAACTGTGCAACAACTGGTTTTGCTTTCCATGCTTGCACTGAGATTGCAGAATTTTTAAAAGTGAGACTCCTGCCCTGTCCTTAACGCTTCAGGGGACATGGGCTGATCTCACCCAGGTAAAAATCTCAGCAAGCAGCAGCATAAAATGTAATATTTGACAGGGATCCTGCTAAAGCCAGTCAGGGGAAGGCCAGGTCCCAGAGCACACTGCTTCAGCTTGCTCTGAGGCTTTTCTCCGTGCAGGTGTAACAACATCACTCCAGTGAGGATTTTAGAGCCTGTTTGCAGAGTTTCCTTGACACAAGGGTAAAGGGGTGAAATACCACCCTAAGAAAGCACTCTTCAGGTATTCCAAGGTATATGAGCCTTGGAATCAAGTGAAAACCAAGTTCGGAGACTTTCCTGCAGTATGATTTTGTTATTAGCATGATGTTGTTGGCTGCTACTGAAATAATCCTTCCAATCTGCACATGGATGGGGCAGGAGGTGCTTCTGCATTTTCCAGAGCCCTGTTCCTGCATGGCTGTGCACAGATTATTTACACACCTTCCTACCTTGCCTTCTTCCAAGTCCTGTTCCCAGTTGTAACCTGTGGATACTGATCATATCTGCCCAGAAAACCCTGTTAAAAATCCAAATAGCTTCTTGGGTCCATACAGGTTGATCCCATAAAAACAGAAGCTTTTCTTTCTGCCAGAAAGAAATTTTCCTCCCATTAAGTCCAGGCATCACAAATCAGTTTTAATTTTTGAAAATGCGTTTAATAATTCTCACCTGATTTGAAAGGATAGAAAAGTAAAGTCCTGATTAGGTATGTGGTCACCTCAATGATTACTTCCATGATGAAGGAATAACATCAGGGTACATAAACAACCAGCCATGGGTGTTAATTTTGTATTTTAAGCAAAAGTTATTTACATGTGTTGAATTATAAACTTTATATTAAAATGTGACCAAAGTAAAACTCAGAACTTCAAAACTATCCTATAAGGCCTGCAGGTAAAGTCTTGAATTCAGAACAGTTGTCTTCATAACACTCAAGTACTCCTTTGCATATGATTATGAATTATCAAAGTAAATTTTTAAAACTTCACAGCAGCGTAGCAAGTGGCAAGCAAAGAAAATTTCAGTATTTTGTAATATTCAGGCTTGAAACTTTGAGGTATTTTGCCTTACTGTTGTTATTTTTATTGCAAGATTTTAAGGTCAGGAAAGATGATTATCTCATCTGATGCAGCTCCCTGCCTATCACAGCCATCAGCTCTCAGCCAGATCTCTCTGCGAGGAGCTGGGAGAGGCAGCAGCAGCACAGCTCTCACAAAATGTCACTGCCTGAGCTGGCAGATGCACCAGCAGCTCCTGCAGGGGAAGGATCCACTGATGTGCCTCAGATGAGCTCACAAATGCCAGACAACCCCCACCATTCCAGGGAGGGATTACAGTTTCAGCTTGCTATTATATTATATAGCAAATATTATATATATATATATATATATGTATATATATATATATGTATGTATATATATATGTATGTATATGTATGTATGTATGTATATATATGTATATATATATTTGCTATTATATTATATTATATTATATTACATTATATTACATTATATTACATTATACTATATTATAATCTGGAAAAGCACTTCCTTGGCCTTACCTTCCTTTATTTGATTTCTTTATGTGTTCAGAACCATTCCACAGATTTATATGCAGAGCTGTGTAAGTTGTTTAAAGAGCACATTCACGTTTAACATGCAGATGCACGTGCATACACCCAACCCATTAAAATTCAACATATTGACTCAGGAATCCAGCAGATTCCTTATTCTGATTGCACTTTTCTGAGGGAAGATTAAGTGAAGTTTCTTTGGAAAGTCAAACAGAAACCCCAAGAGTGTCGGCAGTGCCAGCATGGTTGGGACTGACATCCCTGACTCCTGGTCTCTGAACAAACAGCTGTGCAGGGTGAAGCTGTGCTTCCCCAGCTGTTCACCATCCCCAGCCAGATGTTCCCATCCTGGAACCTGTGAGATCACCTCCTCTCCTTCAGCCCTGCCTGGTGCTTCTGCACAGAGCCACTGCCTGAGGGGTGAGGTGACACAGCCCCCACGTCCTGGTGATGCCTTTTTCTGGCTACCTAAAAGCAGAGCCAGACAAAACTAAAGGAATAAAAGCGGCTCTATTTATTGAAGGGCCTTCAGGTACGTTTAGGGCAGACAAAGTACCCCAGGGGCTGCACCCAAAACCAGATGATGGTTCATGATGAAGATTTTCATACTTCTATAAGTTTGGGGCATTTGCATATTGGGGATAAATTTTCTAATTAAAACTTCAGGTAATTAATTAATTCACCCCAGTTTTGCTCCCCCTAAACTCACTTTTATTTACATCTCTCAGGGCCTGAGGCACTGAGGTGCCCTTGATTGCCAGGCCTGGAGAGGAATTGTTGTGTCTGCCCAAAATGGGACAGCAGCAGCTCACACTGTGCATGGAGGTCAGAGTTATTCACTAAAGAACTGCAGGATTACAAATGTATGAAAACTCTAGAAGCTCAAACCCTAAGGCATCCCTGGGTTAGCTCACAGCATCAGAACTGGGCTGGATGGAGCTCCCTGAGCAGATCCCTGATCAGCCTCACCCGCACAGGGACAGTGCTGTGAGCTCAGCCATGCGCAGGGAACTGAGCAGGGATTTCCCTGGATGACAGGACTGTGCCAAAGGCAGAGCCCACAAGTGGAATTTGGGGAGATGTCTGTGCAAACCCCAGCCTCTCTGGCTGTACTTAACTGGGCCTGCTTTATGGCTGCAGAGACAGCACTCACTGCTGGGTTAACCGGCTTCAGTGCAATTTAAGGTGGGTTTGTGCAGGGGTTTAAGTGAGGTGAGCATGGAAATTCATCCTTTCTGTAGCATAAAACTGCTTTGCTACCTGCCATGACCTCTGAGGGTCTTCGGGCTCAGAATTAAAGCAACACCATTTCCCTCTGCTCCAGCTGATGGACGAGCCTGTGACAAGACAAGACAAGACCGGTATTTCGTGAACTTCCACAGAAGTTATTTATTCTAATGCCAGTCTCTGTGGACAGCAGGCATTAGGCATTTCCAGATCAAAAAGTTATTTTTAATCTAGCAATTAATCATCTTCTCAGCATAACAGGCACAGTTAAAATCTTAATGCCAAAGTATTACCAAATAGGCCTGCGCAGATCCCTCCCTGCTCTAGCAACACAAGCCCAGTCTTTGATTGCTTGATCCAGACTTAGTGGGGCTGATACAGGCATTACTGGGATACATCCTCCAGCCTAATTAATGCACCACAATATTCTTCCCTTTCCTTGGCTATTCAGCACCCAAGAGCAGCAGCAAGATCAGCAGCTTGTCCTGCCATTGGCTGAAGGCAGAAAAGCAGACAGATCTCACTTATCCCACTGTTTATGGCAGTTTTATTTCCCTCTTTTGTGGGGTTTGTTATAACATCAGTAAAAGTTGAGGTGGCCTCAGAAAGAATTCAACAGAAAAAAATGCCAAAGCCAAACTTAGGGTAGAAAATGCCAAAAGCCATCCACAGGTAAGAGGAAATTCTGTCATTTCATCCTTCCCATGCCCAGTAACCAATTTAATATTTGAAAATACATTTAATAAATCTTGCTTCATTTAAAAAGATAGAAAATTCAGTGTGTGTCACAGAGCAGGCTGCAGAACACAGGAGCATCTGGAGTTAATACCTGAACACACCCACGGATGGGAGAAGTGACCTGGCAAAAGTAACATCAAAAAGTGCAAGAGATGCAGGAAAAAAGAATGTGTTTGTGTATTAAAAGGACCACAAAGCTAACAGTATTAAAAGTAGATGAGACTGAGGCAGGAGAATTGTTCTCCCTGTAGCAGGAGAACACATTTCAGATTTATTCATATTTAGGAAGGGTTCTATGCCCAAAGTTTTGGGGGTTTAACTTGCACTTAGCAGCTTGCTGTACCAAATATTAATGAAGACTCTCTGAAGGCTTGAAGTTTTTGTGGACAGGACAGTACAAGAGAAGAATAAACACTGTATATTATCTAAACAACCACAACTGGAGCTGTTACAAATTCAGAGTAAAAATAATTGCTTTCAGTTATAAATAACCAAGACACCTCCATCCACACTGCTCAGTGGATGCACACAAATACAACATGCAGAGCACACTCATCAGTGGGAAAAAGAAAAGTACTCCCTGTTCCAGGCACATTAGAAGATGAAATCAGAAAAGCACTGCAAGAAATATATTGCTATAAACACCCAAAGGCAATTGTTCCAGTATATCACTTTAACACAGAAAATGTCAGCAACATCTGAAGTTTTCCAGATCACCTCAGAAAGTTTCTTAAAAGGTGCCCTGATATAACATAATGAAGAATGACAACATCTCCCTTGCTGGCAGAAGTGGTGCTGAATATTTGCTGTGTGGTTTTGAGTGGAAATATTGGGATCCCACTTTTCACCTGATCATATATTTTTCTGTTCAGATTTTTTAAAATATACAAATAAAGAAATAAAAAAATAATCCAATCACTTAGCATTATTTTTAATTCTTTTTGCTACATGCAATCTTACTCAATGCATTTTACTATGAGGACTGAAGATTCTGAGGCAAGGGCTTGTCAGGTAAGACAAAGGACATGATTTTTCTAGGGAAGAACAAGAATATCCTATTGGTAAAGCTGAGATTCCTGCCCTGGCAGACAAAATACAGTTATTGAATATGAAGGAGCTCCTCAATAGTTCTTTAAATATGTCCATAATTCCATTAATTTAAAATTGTAGGATTCATCAAAATATTTTGGAGTCCCAAAAACAAAAGGACAAACAACATTCTTAGGATCTGTAAAATTAATTTAAGTTTTTGTAGCCTTTCAGTCATTTTTATCCCATTTTATCCTTGCAAGCACTGTGCTGTTGGACACAATACAGCAAACACTGCACTCCTGGGAATGGCTGGAGCAGGAAAGGTTCCACACACACAGACCCAAAGGATACAAATACGGGATTAAATTCAACAGCACAAAGGAGTAAACAATTACTGGGACCAAAACTCAATTGCCTATACTACGAAATTGCTAAAGTAGTTCTGGTAGAATTATAAATAAATCCTGTATCAGAATTTAACTCTGTCCATGGACTATTCCCAGTAGAGAGTCTGAATTTTTTTCAATCTGTTCTGGAAGCTCAGTGAACTTGATACTGTGAACACAGTGTGTTCCATGCCTCTGATTCATTATCATAGCTCCAGCCTATCAGTGCACAAATGAGGGTAGCAGGGGTGGGGTGATCAACCCCAGAAATGAGCCCTCAGAATGCTACAGGTGTGTGCACATTTCCCTTTACACTGCTGAATGGGACACACCACGCTCAAAGGCAGCGGCGCCCACTGCCCACTGCCCCAGCACTGCTCCAGAAACAAGCAGCAAAGTCCATTGAATGGAGCAAGGAAATGTCAGGAAATCCCAGAGGAACAAGATTTTCCAGCAGCAAGAGAGCTGGGAAAACTGCACTGAGGTGGTCAGCATGGATGGGCCTGCTTAAAACACATTACCAGTAATGAAGGGTGGTCATTTGTCACCCTCCACTATTCACTGCTTTGGAAGGGAATCTGGAATCATTATGGGATGGCCTGGAGTAGAAGGGATGTAAGAGATCCCATCCCACCCCTGCCATGCGCAGGGACACCTTCCATTGTCTGCTGCTCCAGCCTGGCCTTGGGCACTGCCAGGGACGCAGGGGCAGCCACAGCTGCTCAGGGCACCAGTGCCAGGGCTGCCCACCCTCACAGGGGTGATATTTTCCCAATATCCCACCCAACCCTGCTCTCTGTCAGCCCGAAGCTGTCCCCTGTCCTGGCCCCCCAAGCCCTTGCCAGCAGCCTTGTCCCACCTTTCCTGCAGGCTCCCTGCAGGTGCTGGAGGACCAGAACTGGATCTCCCCAAAGCCTCCCTTCTCCAGACTGAACAATCCCAGCTCTCCCAGCATTTCCTCACAGGAAAGGTTCTCCATCCCTCTCATCACCCTGGTGACTCTCCTCTGTCCTCTGTCCTCCTTTTTGGACCCTTTCCACTATAAAGCATTAATTTCCTGACTCGGCGTTTTCAGAACACAAAGCTCACTCTTGCTGAGCCCAGAAGTCTCTTAACAAAGAGAACCTGACTCGAACATTCTGCAGAATCTCCTTCTAATCAACCTCTCACTGCAGCACCCCCAGCTGCCCCCAGCCCTGCACACACACAAAGAAATGCTGTGTACCTGCTGGCTCACCTTGCTTTCTCTTTCCACCTTCACCATTGTTTGCCAGGGTCACACATAATTGGGTGAGGAAGAAGCCCTTACAACCACAAATGGAATTAGAAGCCAGTAAGTAGCATTTTTTTCTATACATTTCTATATTCTCTTACACTCCAGGAAAAAAAAAAAAAAATTAAAAAATCAGAAAACAAACTAAAAATCATATTTTTAGCTCAAAATGTGTGTGCGGTAGGGACATATGCTTGGAAACCTTTTGAAAAACTTAATTAAAACTGTTATATAAAAATATACTTGACAACTAAATCAGCATTAAAATAGTTTCTAGGAGATAAATAATTTACAGATTTTCACAGTTAACAATCTGCTTTCTGGAAATAAACTTCACAGTTTACTATAAAATGATCAAAGAGGGATTAGGTAGCTATTCAATTTACTGGAAAAACGTTACACCATATCAATGAGATTGGGAAAATGACTAAGGAGCTGAATATATTAGAGAAAATGTAATGAATCTAAACAGTAATAGAAAGTCACTGGGTGTAGAGTCATTAATGTTAATTTTATGAATATTTAAATCACCAAGAGGAACAAATTTGCTGGCACTAAAGCTGATAACGTCTAAACAGTCCAAAAGATTTAATTTCTTGAAAGTTTAACAAACCTGTTTGGAACTCTGAATTTGCAGATTCCGAGCAGTGGCACAGAAGTGACACAATAATACCGGTCAGGCTTGTGTTATTGTAGTTTGCCAGGAGAAATCCCATTTGGTGTCTAAATGAAGCTACAACTCCCCTTATTTGATCCCTCCTCGCCATCCCAGGAAGGAATTAACCAGAGAAAAGTGTTGGTAGTGCTCCACGTGAGATTTGTGATAACACAGCAGATTCCACCCCAAAACAGCCGAGTGAATTTACAGGGGAAAGAATTAAGAATATTTTTTCCTTTTGATTCTAGAAAACTTAGTGCTATTCTCTAAAGCAACAAATAATAACTGGGAAATAGGAATCCTCTTGGTCTTCTCTTTATTCTTCTCCATTTTCTGTGTCTTGAAACACAGTAACAGCAGGAGACTTGATGTGCACACAATTCAAAATAGCTCTTTTACATCTTAGGATTCAATACTGCCATGGAAGCTTCTTTTAATATGAGTTTTCTCTTCTTTTTGGATGTAGATCTCAACAATAATTTATCACTTATAATGTCGCCTTTGGAAAATGATGATTTTATCCCCAATTATCTCGAGTTTCTTTAGGAAGGATGTTATTTCTAGGTGATCATCAAAATCGTGCTTGCCATGGCAGAGGAAATTTGTTTCTTGATTATGGAAGTAGAAAGGAATTTATATCAAATTTATTAATATACATTCAAGGTGTACTTGGCAATCAGTCTTACCCCAAGAAAATGATTACTTTAGAATCTCAGAGGTCATAAAAAAACCAAATTTCCAACTCTAAGCTGCAAACTGAAAATTAAACAAGCACAACCTGAAAATACAGGACCAGGAACTGTTACAGACTCACACCAATGCATATTTAACCATGTGGGAATTGTGAATATTTGGGATGATGGCTAGCAAACATGATTAGCACCAGCCTCAGCAACAGCAAATTTATACCTGCTAATGGAAAAGGACATCCCAAAAGATGCCACTCACCTCTCCTGCTGTGTCGTGCTGGGCACTGCAGTGACATTTCCAGGCAATTTATTCTGTCATTTTTTGTTACAACAGCTGCCATCATCCCTGACCCAAACCCACCACAGGACTGAAGGGTCTGCTGTCTGATCACAAGTCCAAACTTTGTGATAGACTTTGCAAATCAAATTTAAAAAAAATAGACTTTGCTGGTTGTGGACCAGCCCTCCAATATTTGCCTGACATTCCAATTTATGGACCTGGTTCCATGGAGGAATGGATTTACACGTTCCATGCTCAGCTCTTCCCCTCAGCTCTAATCACCCTTTTTCTCTCTTCCCAAAGAATTTTGTGGTATCTCCATTCACTAGCATTAGTCAGCAAGCAAGAAAATTATTACTATTATTACTTCCTGAATAGAGATATTTGGAAATTGCTTTTGAAGCCTTATTTCCTGCTTTTTAAAACTTATTAAAACTCAGAAACAGCAAGAAACGTACTGAAATTGAAATAGCATGCACTGAAGTGTATTGCAATGCCATGAAAGTTTCTTGTTAAACCTTTAATATTCTAAATTTATGCCACTAAAATGTCTGCCTGCTTTCATTTCCCCACTTGAAGACAAATGTGGGAAGAGAATAATTAGTTTCTATTGTAATGAACTCTAAAATTTATAGTAGATTATTAAATTGAGAAGCATAGAACAATATTATCATTAAGGATTTATAGGTTATAAAATTCAAATTACATATATTTCATAAATTCTCTCTGATTTTCATCGCTGTTATGACTTTCCCAAATGTCCTTCCTGTTTCTTATTTCCATCTGGCATCCTCTCACAGGTGAAGGGAATCCTTCAAAGGCTGCACAGATTTAAGGAAGGAAAGAGAAGTTTTCCCCTATGAAACTTTGCTGGTTTTGCTCCAGCAGGATGTTTTGTGTTGGTGCAGGTGGGATCTGCAGCTCAGAAACAAAGCCCTGCCTTGGTACAGACCGTGTTTGGAGCCCCCTCCTCAGAATCTGCCATTTCCAGCCATCACAGCAGCAGGAGCCTCTCGGCAGAGACAGGGAATGAACTCCCTTATCCCAGAGAGGAACCAGCACATCCCCCAGAGCACCGTGAGCCCTGCTCTCCCTGCAGCTCTCCTCACAGGAGCAGGGTCTGAGTGGGTTTAGCTGAGCCCCTTTTCAAGCCCAGCCCTTCCCACCTCTCTGGAACACAAACAGCTTAATGGTCCCTTCCCAGCAGCTCTGACACCTCCTGAGAGCAGGCAGCCACTGGCATTACCCACTGATCTCCTAAATTGCCATTTTTCTATTTCAACTATCTCTACTATATATCTTCTTGGGAGAAAACTACCATATGAAGTGCTTCTGAAGTAAAGAAATTCACTTCAGAGGGTTTGGAGGTGTTTTTTTCTTCCTATTTTTTTCCCTTAAACTCGTGGCTCTAAAAACCACTGACAGTTTTGATGGAAGAGGTTGCTGCCAGCAAGAAAACAGATGCAAAACTGAGGAAAACGTGTGAAATATTGAGAAGAGTAAATCAGTGCCTCAGTGTCAGAGTCACTATTTCATTATTCAGATGCAGTAGGCTGAGCAAAAAAGATGAAACATGTCAAAAGTAAGAAGGAGCTTAGGATTGAAGTTCACTGAGAAACCTCAGCATCCAAGGCTTCTGCTTTGTAATATTTATAATTATTCTCCAAAATCCTTGTGCTCCTCTGACTCACATGGTTTTTGATCAGCATACCAAAGCATTTTACTGCAGTGTTTGTTTCACTGCACTCCCATTTCACCCAGCCCGGCTGAATTTCACCACTGTAAAGCTAAAGCTGCACTGCAGTGATTCAAGCCCAACACAACTGCTCCCTTAAAAGTACAGAAAAGATGATGCTGAGAGGATGTCACATGTTTGGGAAAGTTGGAGGGAACAGAATTTCTTTTAGAAAAAACATCTAAAATACATCGGCTGCAGTAGGGTTGGATTTGCTGCCTGCAAATCAGAGCCCACAGGGCTGAACGTGGTTACAGATGGGTGATTGTCAGTTCTGTAGGAGAGGATGTGCATTCCTACTTTTTTTTTTTTTTTTTTTAATTAACAGCATTATCATTATTTTGCCTCATGACAGAAAAAACCTATAGAAGGCCAAATAAAGGCTGATTTAAGGACCAAACCCCCACCACAACCCTTCCCTAGACCACAAAGTGAAGCCTGGCTGAGCTCAGCACCACCTCAGTCACACTGTACCAGAGCAAAGTTCATTTTTGTCCAGTTTCTTTTACCCCAATATCCTTCACTTTGCTATTTCCAGCAAGGAATTCTTCAGAGAGGGGGAAAAAAAACAGAGTAAACTACAATCTACCTGATCAGTTACAAGAGCTGTTCATACCCTAAAATGTCACTTCAGTTGGGTTCTGTAATGTTTTGTGCAACTCAGTCTTAACAAGGGGTAAACCTTCATCACCATAACCCCCTAAAAAATAAATTAATTTTGTTTTGAGAGGATGTCCTTGAAGGGAGTTCCAAAGCAAGTTCACCTCAGGTTTTTAAGGTGTGTACACTGGAATGTTAATACAATTTTTTTTTCTACAAAAAATGACAAAACATTTCATTTTAATATTTTCGAATTAGTTTTTCTTTTTACTGTCATTAACCCAATTAATTTTCTCATGCCCAGTTTCATAGGAAAAAAAAAAAACAACCCAAAACCAAAAAAAAACCCCACCAAAGTCCTAATAATGAAAATATTTTAAAAGTATAATTGGTTTGGTTCTGAAGGCCAAGGCTTTTGCATAACTTGCCAGAAAACAACAACAAAAAATGTAATTGTTTACTTATCCAATGATCTTAACCTTTGTTAGACATCATGGCAGAAACACCTCAGACAACTGAGCCACGTTTTCAAGAAAAAACTCAGATTCAGCAACTTGCTTTTCCAGACCTGCCTGGGATTCTCAGGAATATCCCTCCCTCTCCCAGCTCAGAGACAAAAAGGGAATATTCCCCAAGCCAGGAGAGCAATGGGACCATGAAGAGCCAGCCCAGAGATGATCCTGCTACTGACCAGACACAACAGCTGCTAATGATGGATTTCTACCTACACATTTTTCTTAAATAAGTGCCAAGTACCATCATTTGTAATTATTGTAACATTTTTCCATGTTTTGCCTGTTATCCAACCAGCCCATTGAAAACCCTGCAGTTTTTGAATGATGTCTTCTCCAGCCTTAGTGGCCAAGTCTGCACTAACCAATCCATTTTATCTATCATTTATAAATGCATTTCCAAGGATCTCTGAGTGCAGAGGTGAGGCAGCAGCTGGAGCTGGAAGTTCTCCTGACTGCTTTTCCTCCCCTAATAAGCCTTGGTTATCCTGAAAGATTTCCAGCCTGATAGTAACATCTCAATCAATCACAGGGTTACCCCTGGTTATTCCTCGCGAATTAACAGTTTAGAGCCAATATTGTGCATTACAATTTCCCAATCCTCACTCTAGACAAAAGAGATGCATTTATCATTTCCAAAAGCAGTGGTTTTTATGCCAGTTTTGAAGGGGAGGGCCAGTGCCATCCTCAAACGAGCAAAGACTAGCGCACAGAGGAAGGGAAGATGAAGGCAGGCTTACAAGAGACATAAAAAAGACATTTTTAAAAGCATTTTCTCTTTCCCCTTGATCAATTTCTTTTCTCAAGGTGCTTTTTAACAACGAGGCAGGGCAGTGTATTTGGCTCTGTCAAAACCAACATTCCCTCAATGTCACTTGAAGAAATAATGATTTTCTACAGGAGAAAATCCTGTAGAAAGGACTCGACAGATAGTCCAGCAGATGCATTTTTTCAAGGAGGACAGACAGGCTTGCAGTTTTAGATCCATTTTTGGAAGGCAGCTTTATACAATGAGAACCAGGAATACAACAGCTCAGCTGAAAATTCGACCTCTCCTCCTGGGCAGGTGAAAGCAGCAAGATTTTGGAAAGAAAAACAAAACAAGGGGAAAAGAAAGAGAAGAACGAGTAATGAACAAAATCCAGGCTGGGAGGGTTTAACAGAATTGATAACAACTGAAAAGCTGTTAGGAAACCTTCCCAGACAAAACATTTCTTTTTCTGTTCAAAGCCTCTCTGCTGCCCGGGCGATGCCCCTGGGTTCAGTNNGTGCTCCTCTCCTCCCAGGGCCTTTTTTCCAAGGAATCATCACAAGGAGAGGCAGCCTGGCTCCCTGCCCTCCCTCCTGGGCAGCTCTGGGGCACAGGTGAGCTGCTGAGGAGGAGGAGATGCGAGGAGAACTTCCACTGAGTGGATCAGCAGCTGGAAACTCCGACAGCCCCTTCCACCACAATCAAAATCCACGTGGATCCAACAGGCTTTGTCCCTGGAGCAGGCTGGCAGAGCTGGGTTTCCCAGCACTCCTTTTGGGCCCAGGGAAGGCGTTTCAAAGGCACGTGGCGCACTTGGTAGCGTGCACAGCTGTGCGGAACAGCTGGAGCCAAACTCCGGGGAAGCTGCAGCAGCACAGATGAGTTTTGGAGCACTGCCCACAAAGGGGCATCATTCCCTGCCCTCAGGAGAGCCCAGCCCAGCCCTCAGGAAGGGAAATCAGGGCAAACCACCAGCTCCGCTTTCCAAGAATGCTCCAGCTGCTCTCTCCTCTCCGCTTGTCCTCACCAAACCAGGATGTGTTTCCCTCAAATTGAGTGGTTTGAAGTCAGGCTGGAACCAGACACTGCCTTGGCTTTGGGGATAACTGGAGAAGATGCTCTTTGAGCAGATTTCTTTGCAGCAGATAGTGAAAAACTGGTTTTATTTATGTCAAATTTATGATTATTTAAATATGCAAAGCTTCAAGGGGTGAGTGGGGCTGGCACACCTGCAGGAAACACACAAAGGCTGAGGAACTATTTTCCCCCTAAGGAGTTCCAAAAGCTGTTCTAGAGGTGGGGTGTCCCTATTTTTTCATGAAGATGTTGAGAAATCTATTCTATCTATATTTTTGGAGTAATTTTTCTTTAATATATGACCAGATTAAATATTGGGTGGGTGTTGGGTTGGATTGGGCTAATTGTCTATAGATGCTGCAAATAATTTAACAAGCGCCCTCGTGATCCTTACTGTAGGCAAAACATGCATTTTCTGCTGCTTAAAAGTAATGATTCTTTTATTATTTCCTTTTTACAACAATTTAGAAAAAATATTGAAAAGAATGTTTCTAGTATAATACTTTATGGAAGAGAAAATGCCACAAAACTCACTCCAGACCTCATTCCATTAAAATCAAGCTATGCCAGACACTTGGCCACCATGGATTGCAAGTTATAATAAAAGCTAGAAAAATCTATTGAGATTTTGATTATTAGTAAAGTGTTCAATGCACAAAATTCCCTAC
>VZSU01000831.1:544219-560127 GCA_013398715.1 Nesospiza acunhae | reverse complement strand
CTGTGTTCAGGTGTAATTGAAAATTATGGTCATCTCTGCAATTTATCTCTGCCACTGAACTGGCCCTGTCACTGCTTCCAAGTAAAAGGTTGGAAAATTACAAAGGAGCAGCGTGGATTGAAGGAGAAAAAAGTTTGAAAATGCAACAGAGAGAGGAACTGTTTGCTCAGTCTTGTAACAATTACCCAAATTCCTCCTGCTGGGCAATCCTCACAGATTGTAATTGTCATTCTTTGTCTTCACTGTGGTGTTTTGATCTAAACTTCCATTCTATTCTTCTCCCTCTATGTGGCTAAATACCATTCTTCTCCCTATTTGTGGCCTGGGGATTTTCAACGGTACTTGAGATGTCAAGGAACTAAAAGAACTTGTCCATTTTTAATTTTGACCAGCCAAGGCTCAAAAGGAAGCATATGGCAACAGTGAGGAGCTGCCATTGCTTGCCTCTGCAGACTCAAAGGACTCTGCTGGGAGTTATAAAGGACTCTGCTGTGAGCTATTTTCCAGGTCAGAATTTTCACATGGAAATGTAACCACCTGAACTTAACATTAAGTATAAACAGATGAAATGATTCTTAGGTCAGGTTTTAAATAAAAAAAAACCTTTTATTTTTAATCCAAGCATTATAATGGTTATTACCTGTGCGTTGAAGCACACCTGGAGACTGGAAAGTTCAGAATCCATTCACAGCCATGCCCTCCCTGCTGCCATGTGGATGCAAGAGCCTGTAACCTATTTACCCCATTCTGTTAGAAGGTGTGAATTGAGCCTGCATGGGTTTTTCTTCCCTTTTAAGAGCTCTAGCTTTAACTTCCTTACTCTTTAGTTTGAATAAACAGTTTCCAGCTGTTTGGAGCACTCTGTGAAAGGCTGGGCAGTGAGGGGTTAATGTTAAAATTAGACCTGGATGTGCCTGGAAAGAGGGGGCAGTACAAAGGTAGGGAAACACCTTTCTGAGCCAGTTCTCCTCTTCAGGACAGTGCGAGAGCAGGAGTGCTGTCAAGGAGTGGCCAAGACAAATAGAGAGGGATGGATACCACCAAAACACCCTCAAAGCCCCCAGCCCATTCCCAGAAAGATCCAGAACCAAGGGCAGACACAAATGCACTGACATGGGCGTGAAAAACTCCATCCCAGGGTGCTGAAAACTGATCTAGGAGAAGATATTCCCAGAGAAGCTGAGTGGTGCCCACAGGGCCCTGAACACCCTGGCAGCCGGACTGATGCTGCCCCAGGACTGGAGATCTCCTCACCTCCCTGTCTCCTCTCCCTTCCACACTCTCCTCCCCTCTTTTAGATTATTCTTTCTTCTCTCTTACAAGTAGAAAACAGGGGGGAAAACATGTCAATGTCCATGCCACATGTGTTATTTGTCAGCTTTTTTTTTAAATTTTTTTATTATTATTATTATTTTTGGACCCTTTTGTCTTTTTGCCATTCCTTTTCACCCACAGATATCTCCAAATTTTGGGTGCAGTCACTGCTGTGAACAGCACATCCCAGCTCACTCAGCACCAAAAGAAGAACTGGAAGGGTAAATAAATAACCACTGTTTCATACTGAAGAGATGTGCAGCTATCACTGAATACTAAAGCAGGTGTATAGACTGTGAATTATTGAATGCCAGGTGCTTTGAACCCTAAAAAGCACAGTGGACTGGGAAAGAATTTGCAGGAGTTTGGGAAGGTGCTTGTGAATCTGGAATAAAAAAAAAAAAAAAAAAAAAAAAGAAAACAAAACCAAAACAGCAGAAGACTTGTTTTTTACTGGCTGCTCCATAATCATGTCTTGTAAAAAGAAAGGAATGGCCCTTGTCACTTGTGGGATAACAGAATCCATCCTGCTCTGGTTTGAGGCATGTGCTTGTGGTTTCCAGTTAATCCCCTAATCCCTGATGTGAAAATTGCTGGGGATATATCCAGACAGGATAGCTCAGATCCTCAACACCACCTCATCATCTTGGATTTCAAAGAACAAGCACAGCTTGAAGAATAAACAATTAACATTTGATGTTATAGACTAATTTAGCATAATAGAGTGATATTGTTATATGATACTTAATGAAAATGTAAGAACAAAAAAAAGGAGAAAAAAAAAAAAAGAGGATTTGTTCCACTCAGCACAGAAAACAGTCACTACACAGAGGCCAAAAAGAGGATTTTTTAAAAGAAGCTGTAGAGTGAATAGCAGAAGTGCCACTAACAGAAGGCCCTCAGCAAGCAGAGATCAATCTGCCCTCCTGCATGGCAGAGGAAATTTGGAGTACTTGCACAGAACCCCACAGTTCAGGCTGTGTAAGACCAAAGTCAGAACAAATGAAATTAAAAATCAGGGTAAAATCAGAACAAATAGCATGTGCAGTATAGGAGGCGTGCATGAAAGATTAAAATACCTTAAGCTGGCAACAGAGAAGAAATAAAACAATGTAAAACTGGAAAAGAGATAATGTAATATAAAAGACAATGAAAAGAGTGCAGACTCACAGCAGCAATTTAATATTCCCCGAGTTCCACAAATACAGGAATGAAGATAATTTAAAATCCACCTTGACAAAGGGAAGTTTCCTAAGTCTCTTATCTAACCAAATAAAACCGCTTTGATTATGGAGGGATTTGTGTTCCAGAACATATTCAACACCCAGGTCTGCATTTATCTGTTCATGGGCACCTGTGGGACATTTTCACCAGTGTGGGGTGAAATTTTTCACTGCCAAATCTCCATGTTCCCAAGACAAAAAGCAAGGGAGAAGCAGAACAGGCACCTGGACCTCTCTGGAGGAAAATGTGCTCTGGATTCCCAGCAGGGCAGGCGGAGCACAGTGCCCAGGGCGTCACAGACATTTCTTTTATGAAAAATCCTCTCTCGGGATTCTTTATGCTGTAGCTGAGAGGTTGAGCAACAAGATGTAAACAATAGGTTATCTGCTGCTGTGGAATGCAACAGGTCTGTCTGGATTGGCCCAGCTTGGATGTTTAGAGATAATGGCCAATCCAGAACGGAGCTCGCTCGGACAGCCCGAGAGAGCGACTTTTGTGATCATTCTTTACTTTCTATTCTTAGGTTAGGTAGCAGCTTCTGGAAACCTTTCCTTTCTTTTTTTCTTTTAGTATAGTTATAATAGATGTATATATCATAAAACGATAAATCAAGCCTTCTGATCATGGAGTCAAGCATCTCGTCTCTTCCTTCACCCAAGAACCCTTGTGACCAACCGTCACACCCAGGGCACCTCCAGAGCTCCTCCAAAGGATGGAGACTCTGCAGACTCCATGGAAAACTCATTCCAGTGTCAGATCATATCCACAGGACAAATTTTTCTTGTGTTTAAGTAAGAAGCTTAAGGAAGCACAGCAGCACCTGGCTGATTAAATGCAGCTCACTTCCTAAGCTTAGTTTCTTTCTCTCAATTCTCTCTTGCCTCCAATGCTCTCAGTAAATGTGGAAACCATTTCAAAGCACCATATGCTGGTGTTTTCTAAACTATCATTTCCTGCAAATTGCCATTTCATAGAAATTTAGGTGAAAATGCTTTTGTTCTTATTTGGATGAAAACTCATTTAGGAAGATGAATAAATTCCCTGAACATGCAACTCCTGACATTTGGCTATCTCTAGCAGAAGATAAAACTAGCAAGTCAAGCTCATGATTCTCTACTAATTTACCTCATTTACAGCATATTTTTCAACATTTTTGCTTAAAAAAATTAATGTACCTTTGAGAGCCATCATTATTGTTATACCATAAACAAGTTCTTTTGTTGGAAATAGTAATCTTCAGAATCTCTCTCCTAAGAAAATTAATTTTAAAGCTAAATACTCTGGGAAAAAAAAAATTGGTTCACTGTGCTTTTGTCATAGGGCTTTTAGATAAAGCAGCCCCAGATTAATGAAACAAGTTCCTAATTTCTCATAATTTGATTCCTTAATTGAATTAATGAACTGGCTTTTTCAAAGTTTTTACAAGGAAGAACATTAAGTTTTACAGTAATGTTGGAGCAGGACTCGGATCCTGATTTTCAGCTGGACCAATGCACCTCGCTCACTCTGAGTGGATCTGCAAATGCTCAGCACCTCAGGCAGCATCAGCCAGAGTGGGGTTTAACCAGGCAGCAAGAAGGGAACAAGGAGAGCAGAAAAACAGGAGAAGGTAAAAGAATCACAAAGATCACAGCACATGGGAGCTCAGGTAAGCCAGGACACACTTGCCCAGAGATCCTGTAATGCGTTTAATGGCCAAACACGGCTGGGAGCAGCAGAGACTGTTTTACTGCGTTTTCCTACTGGGCAAAGGAAGATTTACAGAGGAAGCATCTCCAGCAGTTTGTCTGTCTCACTTTGTTCCAAAAAGGTGTTGTCTTGTTCTTTCCTACCACTGGATAGCGCTCTGCTCCACATTCCCCCCAAAAGTCCAGATGGACCCTTCAGCTCTCCTTCACACAGACATTTGCACAAAAGGACATGAGATAAATCCTCTGCAAAGCTCAGATGAAGTTTGGTGATATGGTGCTCTCACAGCCTGGAAATTCCATTCCAGGGTTTCTCCCACCCTGCTCATCTGTTCATCCATGCAGAACAGAGACTTGCAATCTCTGCCTTCCATTTGTTCGTCTCTTTGGGCACAGTAATAGAACTGTCTCTAAATAATCAGAATAAATAATTTCTAGAGTATTTGTAATTAGAACACTATAAATCCACAGGACCTGATCAAAGCCACCTTGTACTCATGAGCAAAAATATTCTTGATTTTGGTGCCCTTTGGATGAGGCTTCAAACCCTGACACCTGACCTGCCCCAAATACAGCCTGGGAAACCCAGTTGCAACTGAGGACAGATTTTTTGAGTAACTTGGTTGTGCTCCGGTCTATTATTATTTAAACCCTTATTCCTGACCACCTGAGCTGTATGAAAATCAAATTTAATCATAAAAATTGCACTCCCATACGATGGAAGAGAATTAACAATTGAAGCAGTTGTGTAAGATAAGACAATCAATGATTCTGCGTGGCCGCAACAGCTGAGACAAGGAACCTCAGACCCACAATGGAAAACAATATTTAGTGCTGCCTTTTGCCACATATTCTGATATTCTATAAATTCTGAATTGTGCTCTATAATATCTTTATATATATATAAATATTCCTGGCTCTCAGCCTCTGGCTCTGAAGCTGGTTCCTCAAAAACTGCCCTGAAGTATTTTTAGTTCACAGAGAATGTGAAGAATCCCAGAATAACTGTCCTTTCCATGATCATCTGCTAAGTTACAATTTCTCAAAAAACATCATCTTCTAGAAAACCCTACTGCAAAATTCCACAGGAGATACATTTAATGCCGAAAGACTGAATGACATGTTACAGCAAGACCTGATGGTTTGAAAGAACCCACTGATTTTCAGTTCTATATTCTTAGCACAAATACTTAGAATTTGAGAATGGCTTCAGCTGAGAGGAGTCTTCAAAGACTAATTTAAATGTTTGGTGGGATGGTGATGTAATTTGATAACACAAGTTTTTGTTTACTTTCTTAATCGCTTTTTAATTGCACTGCATTTTTCTCTTTGATAGATAAATTTGCATTATGGAACACAGTAGAACAAGAAAGCTGAATGTTATTAGTTTTCTATAAATTAATATACTTTACTTCTAATTCCACTCAACTGCTCATTTCCTCCAAAATCAAAGCCATTGCAGCTGACTCAGAGAGCCAGACCCAGTGAGGTGAGATGAACAGGATTCACACTTTACATTAAAACACATGGCTTTTAAATTTTACTATTTAAATAGTTTGACATATTAAAAGCATCCTTCATTTCTCTCAATTAATTATAAAATTGAAATACACACTCCTGTGTGTACTCTACCAGAGTAACTAATTTCAACATTTGCTACCTCTGGATTATTCCAGATTTTTCTCCTTAGCTGTTGATCATTTACCAAACCACAAAGCCAATGGTGATTTTTGGGTGGTAAAGCTGGAATATTCAAAGTCTGAGGTTTTTATCATCAAGTCAGTTGCCTGAAGGCAAACATTTCTATAATGAAAAAAACAAATTGTTATCTTCAAACTGTGATTGCTTCAAATACAGCTGGTTTCAAACATAGCTGGTTTGCACAGAACATGATCTCTGGGCAAAAAGGAGAAGCAGGAAATGCAATGGCGCTGAGAGCTGCAGCCAGAACATGAAGGATCCTCCAAAGGCAGTGAAATCGGGTTCAAATTATTCCCCAAAATCCATCTGAGGTTTGCATCTGAGGGAAAAAGTTCTTTCATTCCCAAAGGAGCTCAGCAATACAGTGAACAGGAGTTAACCAGCAGAGAGGGATAGGGACCAAGGCAAGGAGTTGAGGCAGACATGAGCTAAGTATTGACAGCTCTGTTTATTTTCCACGCCAGAGTTATCCAGCACAATGTTTGTTTGTTTTGATGGAGTTTTTTGTTAAATACCATTAAACTGGTAAACACTTTGCTCCTAGGTCAAAGGAGAGAAAAGCTATTTCCTTTGCAAATATGAACTGTGCTCCAGTGAGTGTGCCCTTACAGAACACTTCTTGTACCTGAGAACATCTCACACCTCCTGGCAGAAAACAACAACACACCCTCAATTATGATTTCATGAATAATGACAACCCCCATTATAACCTTTTCTACAATATTTGCATTCACACAATTCCTTCGTTCTGAGCTGGTGTCTATAATGTTGTAAAAACCTCTATTTTCACTCACCTGAATGCCTTTCACATAAGCACAGATGAAGGTCAGGGCTTTTATAAGCTTTCCTCCTCTGTAAGCCCATAATACTCTTATGACATTAAGGTATGTACTTAAAGACTTGATTGCTGGCTTTCATTTACTTAATATCTTGGCAAGTTTGCAGTACTGCCACGAAATCTGTTTAGTAGCAAAGCACACAACTGTTCTGCTTTTTAAGCTAGGCTTATTTATATAAATTTATTCCATAGCCTGCTCATCTTATTTTAATGGCCAGATGTTCTTTTCTCTTCACTTCTTAATAAACAAATACCCTTAACTAAACAGACATTCTCAAAGTTCTTAATCCTAATGGCTTTGATATTTCCAACCTTTTTTTTTTCTTTTTCATTTTTTGGCTACCTTCTCGTATGAAGAGTTAAAGGCACTAAAGGTATATCCAACAAAAAAATATTCATTTGTAAGGGAAGAACAGGAGTATATCAAGCTCCTGCTCTCACAAATAGTTTACTTCAATATCTAACTGCAAGCTCACCACTTTTTCTAAAGTGAGCCTGACATCTGTTTTTGTTTACCATTTGGTAATGACATGAATTCATACTAAGAGGATGAAGTGAAATTTAAATATAAGTATTCCCTTAGATGCACTGGATGGAGAATATAACATTTCCAAGACTCGATTCATCTCCTAACAGGGTACATGGAGGCTGCATGATGGCTTGGTTGTTTTAAAAACAACAGTTGGATTTGCTGCTGGTTTACAAAAACAATGCTGTGGAAAACATTTCATACAAAAAAAAAAAAGAAACCCAAAAACCCACAAACAAAAACCTCCTCGCATAACAAAAACAAAGCAAAAGCTTTGCACTTCTAATGCAGCATTATTGACCAGTTTTAGTTCTGAATGTAAGCATTCTTTTAAGGATAAGCAATGGCTCTGCTCATTATCAAAGTCAGGCTAAACCCCACTGTAAACCAGAAAAGAAATGATACTCATGTAAAAATATAAACTCATATCTTCACATTCTTTAAACTCATTATTGTCATGTAAAAGACAATAAAAGAGCACAGACTCATGTCAGTAACAGCTTCACGAACCTGCTATCACAGAAGTTTTGTCAAAATCCCAAATAAAATATATTAGAAATATATCAGACCCTATATTACATGTTTATGTAACCCAGAGTGTGTTCTCCTCCCCTCTAAATTACTTGTTAGTGACTCTACACTGGAGTAGGTGAGTGACTGAGGCTGGGGGGATTTTGCAGAATTTCTTCCCAGCCTGGTCATTCTGCCTCTGAGAAGCCTCTGGCCATTAACACTCACAATGAGGATTAAAATTATGTGTGAGATGTATATTAGAGCACCACAGTTCTGTCTAAATGGCACTGTCAGCAACAGTCTGTGTTTTGCTGAATTATGTAAATTTACCACTGACAACACATTTGTAAAGTTCCTTAAGACAACTCTATTGCGCTCTGTTTTATAATTAAAATGGGAATTGAACCATCAACACAAACTGAGTTTATTTAGCATGATTCCTCCTGTCCTATTTCACTTGCACATGAACAGTGAATAATTCTAAAAACAGTGGCCAATATCGTGCAGACAGAGCTGCCCTCGTCTGTCCCAGCCTTGCAGGACCACAAACCACCTCCAGTTCCTAAAGCACAGTGGTTTGTACAAGCCAGGGCTGGCCCAGGGCAGCAGCACCAAGGTCCAGCTGCAAATCCCAGATTTCCCAGCTCAGGCAGAATCCCAGGCAATGGAATTGTCCAGCCCTGGGGGTGGGAGGCTGGCAGCATTTGAGCACTGACACTCCCAGAGTGGTTTGTGTGGCAGAGCTGAGCACCAGGAGATGCCACTCACCATTCCTTTCATCCCCCTGGATGCAGTGAGGGATGAAAGGGGGGGCAAGCAAGGAAATAATGAACCCTATGCAAAACCAGCAAGAGCAATTTGCTCCCATTGGAACACTTTTTACATCAGAAATAGAAGGCATTGTGTGCTGTTCAAAGGTGCTGATCACACAGCCCTGGGAATCAAAGGCACTGATGTGCTTGGAAGTTATTAAACACCCAGTTAAAGTAGAATTTCCAAGTGTCTTTTGGTGTCTGAGCATCAGACAGCGTGGGCTGAAGCATGGAGTGGTACCCCTGAAATTAATAACTTGCCTTAACCATAAGATCTTGTAAGTCCTGATTAATAATTTTGGAACTGAGAATTCAGGAAATGGTTCAGCGTAAAAGGAGTTTAGATGAGTTTAACTCAGGCTGAAGGAGTGAGGAGGGTTTGGATTGCCTGGAGCTGGTAAAGGGGCTACCACGAGATCACCAACACCAAGGGCAGCAGAACACCCAGGCTGGGCACCTGCAGTGACTCCTTGAAGCCTCTGAAGGAACATGAAAAGAAAAAAGACAGAAAGAAGAAAAAATCTATTGGATCCTTTCTTTCATTTTCACAGCCAAATTTGAGGAAAGGAAAGACTAACTTTAATATTATGCAAAAAATATAAGAGAAGGATATTGCAATCCTCAAGCACTGATTTAGTTCTCAACTGTAATTCTAATTACAGACTTTATAAATTAGTTTTGATTCTTCCTGAAAAGTTCTTCATGGACTGTGTTCTGAGGTAATAATATCTGATGTAATTTACAGTGTTAGGAAAACTCCTTTACAAGTCCCATATGATTGCCTTCAGTGAGAGTAATGATTCCCTTCTAAATTTTTGATTTACAGGTCTTGTTTCAAATGAAGGCTAAAAGGTTAAAGCCAGGGCTGAGATGGCTCTGTCCCTCTTGGACACAAGGGAAATGCTCTTTTAGCCCTACTGAAACAATCTTGGATTCTCACAGGGAAGAAGCGTTTTCTTAGTTAGATTTTAGAATTCCCTGGCTTTGATTCAGGAAAGAAAAGCTTTCCACACTTTGTTGATTCTCTCAAGCCCTGAATTGGTAAATCCAATAGTTAGACTGTGATTGGAAGAAAGGGAGTACAAAAATCATAAATTCTTCTAATGTTTTGGGTTGGAAAGAGCCTGGTTCAGGTCCTGCCTTGGGCAGGGACACCTTCCACCATCCCAGGCTGCTCCGAGCCCTGTCCAACCTGGCCTTGGGTACCTCCAGGGATCCAGGGGCAGCCACAGCTGTGCCAGGACCTGCCCACCCTCACAGGGAACAATTTCTTTTGCAACATCTAATCAAAATCTCACTTCTTTCACTCTAAAGGCAACACACCTTGTCCTTTCACTGCATGACTTTGTCAAAAGTCCCTCTCCGGGTTTCTTGCAGGCCCCTTAATTACTGAAGGTGCCAGAAGGTGCTTCATGCTTGAGCCCTAAGGAAGTGTTCAGGAGGAACTGCTAAGGTGATTTGCATCATTTAGATCCCTACAGACTTGTCCTCCATTGACACCAGCAGATTCCCAAAGCCTGGTTACACTTGAGTCCTTTTCCCTGCCCACCAGCCTGCCCCATTCTGCATGTTCTCCCTGGAAAGTGAGAGTTCAGTGGGATGGATTCATGTGCTCCTTTATCTCCAGGCTGCTGATGTTACTGGGAAAATACCAGAGCTAATTCTCTGCTTACACAAATTGTCCTTTTCATTCCTCTGCATCTAACTGATATGAATGTAATTAACTCCATTAACTTGCATGGTCATATTCTCTCCCCTCCTCCCTTTTTCTTATTAATACAAATGAAAGAGGATTTGGATCCTGTTTTGTGAAGCCAGTGCTGCAGAGATTGGTGCTTGGGAAAGCACCTGCCCCAGGAATACACCTATTTACAGTGCTGTCCACACCAGGAGAGTTTGACACACTCCCACAGCCAACCCACAGTGCATTTTAATTTAGATGAACCCTTGCTTTAGAGAGGATTTAAACTATCTCAGCGATGGCTGATTGACATAAAATTAAAAGGGAGAAAGAGTGGCTTTGGAAGTGGCTGTGAATACATTTAACTTGGTGCTGTACTGAGGGAATGGATGGACTGCCTCTCATGACCTGTGTGGAGAGGCAGCAGAATAAAAATGTGGCTCTGCACTTTGCCTTTCCTTTTTCATACCTGTCACGTCTCAGATTTGCCACCCTTAGATGAATTGCTGTTCCTCCCATGCATAGTGTGAATTGTTTGATGTATCTTTCAAGGAGCTGTTAAATCTGGGCTACAGTAAAGTTGTGTCATTTATCCTGAGTCAGGGGTGACATTTCACCCAGCAGCAGGACAGTGAGACACGGGAGCTTCAGTTTTGTTTATTGTTAAGAAGAAGCACTTTGCTCCATTTATTTAGTTTAGAATAAATTATTTCCTATCATATGCCCATTTTGTCTCCGATTTTTGAAAGTGAGGAAGTTTTATGTTTAGACCTAGAAGAAAAATGCTTTCCTTCCTTGAATCAAAACTAAAACAAAAAAAAAAAAAAAAAAAAAAAAAAAGAGGCAAATTCACAACACCTACAGGCACTTAAGGGAAAATATGTCACCCACCCCTTTTCTCCTCATATTTAGATGGATTCCATCTCCACACAGGGATGTACAAGAAAATACTGGAATGCAGCTGTCCATGAGAAAGGGTTTTCTACGGGGCAGCAATTTTTTTGACTTTAGACAAATTCAAAGTGTGCATTGGTGGGAAATTCAAAGAGAAAAATCACCACAGCACCTGAGATTGTCACATGTGGATGTTCCAACCAAAATAGGCATTCCCGTGGTAATTTTTCTTTAGCCTTTAATTTTCTTTAGTTTATTTCTTCAGAAACTGTGCGTCTTGAAACAATAGTCCTTGTACAAGTGTTTGCAAGCAGAATCTAAAAAAATGTGCTGAGTTATCAATTTATTTTTTGACATCTGTTAATATTTGTGCCTGATAAGTGAAAACAGTTCTGGTGTTAGGGGTGGATTGCATATTGTCTGTATCCAGAGTTGTTTTTTAGTGGTGAAACATTCTATTTTCGTATATTGTAAGTCAAGATCAAGGTAGAAATTTCAAAACAGCGCATAGCAAATCTGTAAAGATTATAAACAGATGAAGCTGACTGACACCTGGTTGAATTCTCTTTACCTGACTCATCTATTTTTTCTTTTAAAAACAGCCAAAGCAAAAACAGAGAGAGCTTTTATCAAATCCACAACATTGATATATAGGACACAGAGGTACTATATGATACTTTGACTATTTTCAAATACTGCAGAAAAAGTACAATATCCAGTGAGGGAAGAGTGCCCAGCCATTTCATGGAACACAGAGGGATTGCACCAGTTCATGTTTAAAGAAATGTTGTTCAGTCCTCTCCTAATTCTCTCTCTCATGAGAGATGGGACAGGACATTTATAGACAGAACAGACAGGAATGGCCACGCTCAGGAGCCGCCCCTGCAGGGCTGGCAGGAGCAGAGGAACGTGCCCAGAACCACAGAGCTGCACCGGTGCCACCAGTGCCACCATCTGTACTGATGCCTGAGGATTGGAGCTTTTATATTTTCACACATTTGTAATCCTGCAGTTTTTCAGTGTGTAACTCTAAAGTCCACATTCAGTCTGAGCTGCTGCTGTCCCATGTTGGGCAGACACAACAATTCCTCTCCAGGCCTGGGAACCAAGGACACCTCAGTGCCTCAGGCCCCAGAGATGGAAACCAAAGTGAGCTGGGGGTAGCAAATTTGGGGTCAACGACTTCATTACCTGAAGCTGTAATTGGCAGATTAACCCCCAAAATGCAAATGGACCAAAATTATCAAAGTGTGCAAACCCATCACCCCACATCCATTTTTTGGGTGTAGCCCCTGGGGGGCTTTTTCAGCCCTAAATGTACCTGAAGTTCCTTCAATAAATATAACTGCTTTTTATTCTCTTATTTCTGTCTGGCCTCTGCTTTTAGGTAGCCCAGAAAGATATCAGCGGTACAGAGCTGCACCAGGGCCCCCAGTACCCCCATCTGTGCCAGTATCACAGCTGCACTGCCACACCAGTTGTGAAGAGCAGTGGAAGAGCTTTGCCCAGCACACATTTAAACCCTGCCTTAATTGTTTCACCAGTGCTGTCACCTCCTCAGCACAGCTCGCTGGAGATGTCCTCTGACACAGTCAGTCTTTCTAAAAAACCTCAAAGTGAAACACGCAGGATGTAGCAATCCCCTCAATGTTAAAAGCTGTACTTCTGAGCCTTTCATTAGTATACAGAAGGTGAGCCTTTAATTACAAACCTTTCACAGTCTGGAGCACCCTAGGGCTTCCAAACATCCTGGTGAAGGCAGGAAGGATATTTCAGACTTCATTTCAATTCCCTGAAACTTTTGTCAACAGCCTCATTGCAAATGGAAACTGCTCAGTGCTGCTCAGCTGTGCTGCCTCAGCTGCTAAACCAGCCCAGCCCTGAAAAAAAACCTGCCCTCATTAAAAGAGACAGGCATGAAATAAGACTCAGCTTCAAAAACCTCTAAACTACTGCGGCACTGAAAGATGAATATAAACTTTGAATATAAACTAAATATAACCAAGTGTCATAAAGACATTTGGCCACGAAGGCATTTTCTGTGCCCTGTATTTGGCGGACAGGAGGGGAACAGTGGTGTGGGGATGAGTGTGGGTCCCTTGCAGGGCTGCTCTGCACACTCACACCCCAGGCACACCTCAGGGGCTTCCCAGCCTGCAGGGAGCCTCTCTGAAGGCTGCTGGCAGATTTCTGTCACCAGGAGGAATTCAAAATCCTCAAAATTCAACAAATCACAGCACAATGGGCTGTTGTGCAGGCTGGCACAAAGTGCTTCCAAGCTTTGCTGCTGTGATGTGGGCACTCCCTGCTTGCTCTCCCACTGCTCACAGGCTGGGGTTTGGGCAGGACCACAGATCCCTGAAATCTCAGAGCAGGCTCAGCCACACCTAAAATAATCCTGCACAGAGCAGGGCAGCTCCCCCAGCCAAGTGATGGATGCACCATGGCAGGATAACTGATGGCTCCTCCTTGGAAAGACACCTTGGGTGATTAAATGATATTTCTACTTCATTCTTAATTCAAAGCTGATTATTACATGTGCAGTTACTCATGTTGTACTCCCCAGGTTGAAAAATGAAGGTGACGAGCTTGAAAAGCTCTTTAACAATGCCAAGGAAGAGAGACACAGGTATTGCACTGAAACCATGAAAAAGGCACTGAAACATTGGAAAAGGCACTGAAACCATGAAAAAGGCACTGAATCCATGAAAAAGGCACCTGCTCTGTGCCCTGTGCTCTAAACTGAGCATTCAAAACTTCTTTACTCATCCATGTTGACTTCCAGTGTGAATTCTCAAAATCTTGTCACACTGCAGCCCTTCAGCAGAGACAAATCTCTGCCTTGTAAAAGCCTTGGTATAGCGTGGCTGCGTCAGAATTAGCTTTTGTGGGCTTGTATAAGGTTTGCTGACTTTTTATGAAGCTGTGCTAATTAACAAGGCAGAGTGTTGTGAAATCTGCAAGCAGAATTATTTTGAACTTTTATTTTTTACCTTTAAACACCAGTTAAATATTTCACAGGTGCATATGATGATGTCTGGTAAAAAAAAAAATAGAAAAAAAATATAAGGCTTTAAATATTTCACAGGTGCATATGATGATGTCTGGTAAAAAAAAAATAGAAAAAAAATATAAGGCTTTTTTTTGTTTGGTTGGTTTGGTGTTTTTTTTCTATGTTTTTTTTTTTCCCCTTTTAAATTAATAGGGCAAAAATGACACTGGACTGCACAGTCTCTAATGTCAATGAACTGGCTGATAAAACACCACTGACACTGATAACACCAGCAAACCATTGTGTACTATGCTTCATATTTAGTGTTCAGGGAAAACATGATCTGCAGCAGCTCTAAAGAGTAAATCTGATCTCTAGAGAGGAGTCTCAATGATCCCATTAACATTGATCATATTTGAAGAAGTCTCAGGCATAATACATTATTAATATGACCCCCTTTCTGTTTGTTTTTGTTTTGTAATGGTTTCAAAAGAAACAAAGGACATTAGATAGAAATGTCTCCATTAAAAGAACGTAAGTGGTTGGGCTAAAACCTTCCAATGACAGGAAATCACAGGAAATCCAGAATTCAGGGCTGCTGCTCCCCCTGAGTGTCTCCAGACACCAGCTGAGCTTGTGTGCAATACTTTGCAATATTGAATAAGTTCAAAACAAGGTGACTAAAGATGAGTCACCTCCTTCCTGCAGGTTATGTCCAGACCTAATGCATTTTTGTGTATCAGACCAGTAACTGTCTCCTGGTTCTCACTCCCTCCACACATGGGATTGTTCTTGGCAATTTCATCTTCCATGAAAGACAATATCATGCTAAGAGTAAAAAAAAAACAGAAATTCTCAAGGGATTTGATGGAAAGACTTTGCTTAGGATGCTCATCTCCCAGGATAGATGAAATGAATACAAAAGCAATAAAAAATCTGAAAACCGGAATTTACTACCTGACCTTTTTAAAGTAGTGGAATATAATTTTAAGGGACCAAGTCTGCTATTCCTAAGTTTAAAGCAATCTTCAGGACCCAGAGCAAATACTGAGCTAAAACCAGAGCTGCTCCAAGCTTTCCAACAGCAGGGGCCTCCTGTCAGTGCCAGGGCTGCTCTCAGGGAATGGGGTGGGAATTCAGGAGCTCTGGGAGCCCTGCACTGAGCTGGATCCAGCTGAACAGAGCCAGGCTTTCCACAAAGCTCCAAAAGCTGCTTTTGGAACAGGGAGGTGCTGCCTTTTCCAGGACAAAGATGCCTGATGTGCTATCACTGAAGTGATCAGGGTTATTCAAGAGGCAGTGCTCACACAGCAGGGCAGAAAAACTCCCTGTGGAAAGGAAAATGTTGAGGAAACGCTCCCCAGTGATTCTTCCCCTCTGAAATTTAGAACATCTAGGGACTCTCAGCCAATGGACACCCTGCTAATTCTGTTTTTATGGCCTGAGGAGGACGGAGCCCACAGCACCAGCACAAAGATTTGCAGCCTGGGGTCACCAACTGGAACTGCAAAACCCACAGCAAAATTTTTTGCAAGTGCTCCAAAGTAAAAGATCACTCTGGCATTGCTAATAGGTTTGTTGAAGGAGTATACTTAGCTGACAAATCAATACAAACCAACAGCAAAAATACCTTTTTCTTTTCTTTTACCAACAGCAAACTTTCCTAGTGGGAATGCCACTGCTCACAGAATTATAACTGTGCAGGTTTTTTTGAGCACAGTA
>VZSU01000831.1:529831-544149 GCA_013398715.1 Nesospiza acunhae | reverse complement strand
TGTAACATATTTCCTTCTTTTCTATTTTTTTAAGGTGAACCTTCAAAAGATTTCCACCTAGCATTTCTTCTAATGTGTGCAGACTAATCTGGATGGTGTATGGTCCCTTGTTATATAAAACACAGGAAAATCTTATTTAATTTCCCATCAAGCCTAAATGATTTGGCTGTCAGTTTTCACAGTACTCTTTGTTGAATGAAAAGCAGCTTATATATGGAATTATTCACGGGTACACCGTAATTTCATATATGTAGACACAGGCGCACAGGTATCTCCATACCTGGGTGTATGTACATCTAAATATGTCTAAGATCAAAGAAATGTGGTTGTTAAAGTTTCCTTGCAGAGAACAACAGCAAAAACAGCAGGGGGCAAGCAGCAGCAGCAAAATGGGAACAGCTTTAGAGTGCAGAGCATGAGAAAGATCCCAAACACATTAGAAAGAGATTTGTGTAATGGTATTCCAGCATCAGGGAAATATCTGGTTATGCTGCCTTTTTAAGGTGCATCCCTGAGCAGTTGGTATCAATTACCGCTGGTGGGTAAAATTCCAGCTCTGTCTTTGTGCAAAAATACAGATTTCATTCTTTAGGGAAGATGTTGTCTGCTTGCACCCACCAAAAGCTGTTTTCTGAAAAAAAGGAAAGTCTTTTAGTTTTTGAAAATGCAATTCAAAACAAAGGGCTTTTATTGATAAGTAGTTTTATATCTGTTGTGTGCATCTAAATACTACAATAGTAGATGTTTCCTTTTAGAAAACCCAAACCTTGTACCCAGCTGAATCCCACCAGGCATCAGAACTGCAAGCACTGAAAACCCAATGAAATCCAGACACCAGAGATGATGGCAAAGACAGTTATAGTGGTGTTGACTTCAAACAACTTGATTTAAAAAGAAAATAAAAATTCAAAACAAGGCTAGTTGTGTCCTATTGAATATCAAATCTTCATGCAAGTCTTTCCCCTGTAAATGGTGTTGGCAGCTGTGGACACAACTCAGGAAGAGCAGCCTTGCATCTCTCATGAGAAGGGAAAGGACAAACAGTGCCATGGATTCCTGGTGCTGAGTGTCCAGGGAAGATGCATCAGTCCAGGGGAAGGATGCTCTGCCCTGGCTGCTGAGAGCAGCTCCCACATCAACCCAGGAGGTTTTTTTCCTTTTCCTTTTCCTTTTCCTTCTTTTCCTTTTCCTTTTCCTTTCCCTTCTCCTTCTCTTTCTCCTTCTCCTCTCACCACCACAGCACCTTCCTGTCCATGTCAGAGCTGAGGGACAGCTCTGTTAATAGGTTGTAAACCCCTCTCTGTTTAAAGGCAGACTAATTTAAGTACTCAAAGTCCACACATCTATTTGGAATTTCCTGACATTTGATATTTGCTCTGGAGTTCAGCAAGATTAACATTTCGAGGTCAAAGTCATTCAAGTCCTCAGAAAGTAATGCTTGTAATAAAATCCATGCCTGCCTTTATGCTGGCAGATGTTAATTATGTCTTTTCTACAGCACCAGATAGCAGAACAGGACTAGAGCCTCTTATAAAATGGTCTTGATCATTCAACACCTACCCAATTAATTTTAAATATGGAAAATAATGCTTTAAAAGGAATTAGGTTCCCCAGAGAGCTTCTATGGTCTAACTAACACTGCATGCCCATCTTCCTACTGCCAAAGTGGCTCTTGTTTGTTGATGAAGAAGAAAATAATCTGAGTATTGAAAAGAAGCCCTACTTTAGCCCCAAAACCACTTCTTTTACCTGGGAACAGGCTGGGTGGGGGTGATGGTGGTATCTGCTTCCCCTCAGCTGAATTTGAGCCAGAACTTAGGAGGAGGGAAATGTGGAGGAAACCATAGCAAAGCATCTCCATAGAAGTTTTCCAAAACCTCAAAATTGCACATGCGCATAAAGAGATGGAGGCTGGAAAGGTGCTGCTCTACAGAAGATGGAAATAATCCAAGCCAGAGATTTCTTTTCCCCCCTGTCCCTGTCCCAGCCCTGCCACCAAGATGCATTTGGATGGTTCAGAGAGCTGAGCAGCCGAAAAACTCCCAGAAATTGATGGGAGGGGGCAGCTGCCTGTCTGAGCCAGTGCAAATTCAAGGTTATCAGAGGAAAAGGAACAGAAGCACAGCCCTTCTGAGCTGAGCTGCATTTCTGTCTTTTTTTAGAGGCTCCTTCCAGTCCTACAACCGTTTCAAGAGTGCTGAAGCCTGGAACGGATTGCTGACCTTTGCCTGGACATTTGGTGGATACACAGCTTGTGCTGCTTTAATTAAATGCAGGGCTGATAGCCTGGACCAGTGGTCAGAAATTCATTAAAGTAATGAGAATGCCTTTGCAGCTACCTTCCAGGCTATCTTTGTAAACTCTTCAGGCAATATTAGAGATTGCAGGGTTGAGAACAGGTCCAGAAATCTACTAGAGGAATAAATGATGATGGGGACTCATTATCAGATGGGAGAAATTAATCCAGATGGCTGGGAGTAGGGATAGGGAAAGTTCACCCTGGTTCTGTTTATTTCAACTGAAATTTTTCCATCCCCAGCATATCAGGGAATGGAGAGAATGTTTGCATAAAATTCTTATTTATAGATAGTTCTGAAACGTCCAGGGAGAGCATCTGATTCGCAGACATTAAGATTTAATTAAGTTCTAAATTCAGTTAATAAGATGGAAAAGTCCGAAAGATCAGACATGAATCCACGTCTGAACTTTTCCCAAACCTCCCTTCCTGAAGTGCCTGTAACCAGAGGTTCCCCCAAGATGAACATCCTGAGCATCCCTTCCCTCACATCCCCTGTCAGATCTCTGTGCAAAACCTCCAAAAACCAAGCAAAGCCACAGAGCCAGAGCTGTGAGATTCAAAAATCCAAGAAGGTGTCTCTGCAGTATTGCTTCATACCACAGAGCACAGGCACTTGTTAAACTCACAGTGGAGCTGGTTTTATTAGAATAAATTGTGAGCAATCTCACAAAAGCCTTTGCATTATCATTTAAAACTATATTGGCAAAAAGGCTTTGGAGCTTCCAGTGCCTTAAATTTTCCAAACAAGAGCGCACAGCTCATCAGTCCGGATGTAAAAAGTTTGCCTAGTTGGTTTTATTTCCCTTGGCATCTTTCCCTTGCCTCTTGACAGAAGACAGCTCCATTGCTACGCTGATAAAAGAGCAGCAGAGCTATATGATACTGCCACCTCCATCAAAAATCACTTCCTTGTCAAAAATCTCTGTGTTATTGCTGCAGCTGAGCGTGGCTTTGGTGAGGATTCAGGGGACTGTGCTGTGACACAGCACCTATGTTTGCACTCCTGGTAATTGTTCCAGGAACAGAACCCTTTTTTTTTTTTGGTCTGTGCTCTACTTGTCAACAGCTTTGTGGGCAGGCTGTTGGGAGAACTGAGCCTTTGAGAGCCTGTTTTCCAGGTAATTAAAAGTAAAGATTTTTCCTCTTGTCTTTTGTGCTGACCCAGGATTTTTGCTCACTTCCCCATTGAAGTGTGCAGCTCTTCCAAGATTGACACCTCTGGTCAGCACAGCTGCACTGGTGCAGCACGGATTTTATTGTGCAGGGCTGTGTTTGGCCAGCTGAGAACGAGACAACAATTAGAAAAAAGCTCTTGTAAAGTACCTGCATTCAGGCAGATGTAGTGTGCTCTTTTAAGAGATAATATGCCTGGGAGAATGAGATGGCAGAACTGAGCTAAGATGTAAGCTGCTTTGAAAAATACCCATCACCATTTCAGCTGTGCCCAGGGGTACCTGAGCTGTTCTCAGCTAAATAATCCCACAGCGAGCCACGACAATGCAGCTCTGTGGCAGAGGAACACAGCAGGGAAGGGAATTCATGATGCTTTCTCTAGCAAGAACAGTTTAAATTGACCTGTTTGAGATGGAGAGCCAAGGAGGATTTGGGGGTGAGGCTGGCCACGTCCCAGCCCTGTGCCCTGGGATGAGCCCAGCCTGGGCAGCAGGGGAGGAAGGGGATTCTGCCCCTCTCAGGTGAGACCCCAGCTCAGGAAGGACCTGCAGAGAGTCCACAGGAGGCCACCAAGCTGCTCTGACCATGGAAACAGGCTGGGAGAGCTGGGGTGCTCACCTGGAGAGGAGAAGCTTTGGGGGGACCTAATTACAGCCTTCTGTACTGAAGGAAGCCTGCAAGTGTCACAGACATCTTTTATGAAAAATGCTTTTTTTAGGATTTTTCCTCCTGAGAAGCTGAGAGGCCTCAGGAACAAAATGTAACCAATGGTTATCTGCTGCTGTGGAATGCAACAGGTGCATCTGGGATTGGTCTCATGTGGTTGTTTCTAATTAATGGCCAATCACAGCCCAGCAGGCTTGGACTCTCTATCCGAGCCACAAACCTTTGTTATCATTCCTTCTTTTTCTATTTTTAGCCGGCCTTCTGATGAAATCCTTTCTCCTATTCTTTTAGTATAGTTTTAATGTAATATATATCATAAAATAATAAATCAGCCTTCTGAAACATGGAGTCAGATCCTCATCTCTTCCCTCATCCTCAGACCCCTGTGAGCACCATCACATGCAAGAAAGATGCAGAGAGGGATGGAGTGATGGGGGAATGGCTTCAAACCAAAAGAGGCTTAGATCAGATATTGGGAAGGAATTATTCCTGGGAGGGGAGGAATTCCCTTGATGGAATTCCCAGAGCAGCTGTGGCTGCCCCTGCATCCCTGGCAGTGTCCAAGGCCAGGTTGGACATTGGGCTTGGAGCACCCTGGGACTGTGGGATTTGTCCCTGCCCATGGCAGAGAGTGGCATGCGTTGGGTTTTGAGGTCCTTTCCAATCCAGATCATTCTGGGATTCTATGATGATACCATTTCCAGCTGGATATCCAACTTATACCAAGACCAAATATTAATAAAAACTAAAACAGAAGCTCTTCACTTTACCCTGCACAACTCTTTTTAGGCTTTCCTTGGACCTTTACTCTTCTTTTTTTTTTTTTTTCCTTTTTTCCCCTATCTTTTCTACTTTATATTAGTCACTAAAAAATGGAAAAAAAATAAAAAAAAAGTAGTTAAAAAAATACAGCTGCAAATCTTCTCATGGCCTGGCCTCCCACCCTCCCTTCAGAATAGGGTCAGATCCAGTGGTAAAGGCGCTCAGCAGCCACCTCCAGAATGTCTTCATTTGTAACTTTGGGAAATGAGGTCAAGAACGAGTTTTTCAAATTCAGAAATAATTTTTCAAATGATTGCAGTGAGGTTCAAGTGTGACACTTGGAGGTCAGTCAATAGGCTTAATAAGCACTGATCAGACACTGGCATGCCAGACTGAAACCCACCTTTGGCTCCATGAAATTAAGAATTTAAGGATTTGGGGAAACAATGACATAATAATTTCTTTGAAAATGAGGAAAAGCACATTTAGTATTTTCAGCTATACTTCTGCCACATAAAACAGCAGCATAAACGTTTTATTTTTATATTTGGGGCCTTAATTTTGGCTTTTTTTAAAGTATCAAGTAATTTCATACCGCCACAAGTAGGAACACTCTGAATTAAAGGTCAAGGTATTTCATTAGAGCCAGCCCTTCTGAGCAGCAAGAAGGGAATATCTTTCAAACATCTTTCAAACTGTCTCTCAAGTGCTCTGTATTGCAAATGCCCTCTGCTGAACTTGTTTTGGTTCTGCTGGGCTTAGAGAAGCGACAGAAAATTTTTGGAGTTGGTCTGACATAAAATGTGTGTTATTGGCATGTAGATCTACAGAAATGATTGCTTAGAAAAGCTGGAGCTGCATTGTTTGGTGGTTAAAGAAAAATAACACACTGATGCTATTTGCTACATCCTTGCATTTGCCTGATAAACTTCATTTTGGTCAATAAGCTGTCTATTATGCAAGTAAAATAATAAAAAATAAATAGATATAGATATAGATATAGATATAGATATAGATATAGATATATATAGATGTATAAGAGCAGAACCCAAAAAATGACACCAGTGTAGAAGAAAACTTGTGTTTTCAGCCTCAGACTCATTAAATAATGAGCTGATTTTAGTTAATGGTTAAGAAGTGCACAACTTAATTACTGACAAAATACTAACAAGGGCGCCTCACAGTTATTTCAGTATTAAAAATTTTGATTGTGTCTTGTATTTATAACAATTGTAACCTCATATAAATATCCTCATACCAACTTTTCCTTGTAGATGAGCACCTAAGCCTGTCTTAAAAATCAGGAGCTTGACTTTCAAAGACACTGAGTACAGAAAACTCATAATGCGGTGAAAAATCAGTAACTTTGGTCGGGTATGCAAACTTTAATAACTCACCCCAATCTCTGGAATACCCTGTAAGACATCTCTTTTCCTTTGAAATTCATTTCAATTCAAGCTGCATTGGTCAAACATGACCCTCACTGTGTGAAGCTGAGATATTTCTGTATATCCATGTTAATTCCCATGCAATGAAGTATGAGTCACTGCAGAGCTCAGGCAGTTCTGGAGTGTGGGCAGCTTGATTGATCCATCTTTGAGAATGGTACAACATGCCCAGATACTGTAAATATCCATAAATCCAAATCTGTTTGAAGCAGGTTGAGGCTGGAGCAGATAATTTAGAATTGAGTGGCTGTCTGCTATGAAGTTTGCACAGACAATCTAATAAATAACACTTTTAAAAGTCTAAAAATGTCAACAATTTATGGAAACAAGAAAAAGAGACAACAGTCTCTGCCAAATATCAACTCCCTATTGCAAAAAATTAGCAGTGCCAAGTTTTCTCAAAGAAAGAAACCCTGTGGGTCCTTTCTGTTTCAACTGCAGCAAAGAATACTTTATTTCCTTCCCTTGTTCTGGTACGTGTGCAGAGCATTTTAGATGCTTTCTGCAGACAAAATAGAGAGGAAATATTTTCTTGACCTTGATGCTTGGTGCAGAGAATTGTATTCCAGGTTGTTGGGATTTTGTCCACTCGGGATACAGGTAGGTTGGCATTAATAATGAACTGGCAATTGTCAGTTCTTAGAGCAGCACAGGATGGTTCAGTGTAAACATCTCATACCCTGCTAAGCAAGACCATGTTTTGATATTTAAATCCATATTC
This sequence comes from Nesospiza acunhae, assembly GCA_013398715.1. Lineage (NCBI taxonomy): Eukaryota > Metazoa > Chordata > Aves > Passeriformes > Thraupidae > Nesospiza > Nesospiza acunhae. Next base: position 537,080 of record VZSU01000831.1, on the reverse strand, counting down.
ATTTTGGGTTTCAGCTCATCATTTTTAGTTTTGCAAGTGCCTGAATATAACTGAGATCTGCAGACAAAAGCAGCTGTACATCAAGAGGGGCAGAAATACATGGGGAGTTCTGAGCCTCATCCTAAACTCCCTATTCCAGCAATATTCCAAATGCCATCTGTTGTTGCATGTGAATGTTGTTAGTCTTCTAACATTAGCTGATTAGTCTTTCCTTGTGCATCCAAAAGAATGGAAATATCTCAAAATACATTTTTACAGTAGAGACTGCACTAAATGGAGGAAAAAAATGGCACAGAATCAGTTCCTTCTAATGACTGGCAAAGGAGAGAAAATAGCAAACTTGGCTTTCTTAATTATTAAAATGTAATTAAGAATTTGCACTCTGAATATTTAATGTATCATTCTGTGAATCCCCCTCCAGAGGAGCAGGATGCTTAACCTGAGAAAAGTCCAATATTAGCACTCCCACTGCACTGCCATGGCTCTGCTTGCAGAGGGGCTGAAGGGCCCAGCAGCTGGGGTGGGGAGCTGGTGTCCCCACTCTGGTGTCCCCACCCTGATGTCCCCATGGTCTGTCAGGGCACTTTGGGCTGTGCCTGCAGCTCCACTCTGCAAGGGACATGAGTTCTGAGGAACAGGGTCTGTGCCCAGCAGCTACAAGTGAGCCTGCAGGAAAGAAAATGTCTGTGTGTCTGTGTGTCTGTCTGTCTGTGTGTGTGTGTACCCTGAGGGAAGCAGATTCATCTTGGCCAAGTTTCTGTACAAAGGAGCGCAGCAGCGTTTGGGAGTTGTCACCTTTGCACAGAGAGGTGGAAATATCTGATTTAAAAAAAAAAAAAACGAAAAAAACCCCAAACAAATAAACCAACCCAAAAAAACTGCAAAACCAAAGCCCTACATGAAAACTGCAAAGGCACAGACAGAAGGATGCTCTGGATTTTTCCACCATTGGCCACCCACAACTTCCAACACTCCTGCAATTCCAGCATTCTCTGTGGATTAAAGCATCACCTCTTCCTCTGGCATTCCTCGTTCTTGGGGCTGATCACTATAAGGAAATAGGAAGTTCAGGAAGATTTCTATTTTCCCCTCAATATTTTGAAAGTTGGAATTTGCATTTAGCATCTCTAAACTTTTGACTGTCTCTAATTATGGGTGATTCATGTTGTAACACTGAGTGCCTTGCTAAAAGCATTTGCCTACAGCATCAGGCATCTCCACCTGTGGATCAATGCTAATAAACATAAATATCCTTAAATAACCTTCTCACCTGAAGATAAATGAGACAAGAAGAGACAAACAATCTTGTTTAACCAAACTACATCTTTGCCACCTGTGCATAACTTTCATGCAGTATATAGGAAAGGGTGAAACACATATATGTTTCTGAAATTTATTTTCAAGACTTACAGAAAGTATAATTAAACTGTTACTAATAAAGTTGTGGTTTGGTTTTGTTTTTGTTTTTTGTTTTTTGTTTTTTTAAGAGAACATTACATTTGCAGCAAGATTATCCTTATTTTCAATCAATGTAAGTCAGATGTGGAATTCCCTGAAATATAAGTCCTGTATTTGTCTTCCTACTTTGAAAGAACCTAAAATGTATTCATATGGTAAAGCTTATTAAGGGATCATGCAAAATAAATGCATTTTCTTGAAAGATCCATTTCAGTCTACTGCATACAGGTGTACTGAAGTCAGGCTGTGCATATTAAACCTCCGAGTAAAAAAACATCAGAGAAAAAATATTGCTCTGCCAGCACTCTGTGCTGTTTCCAGGAGTAACTGGATGTGCAGATGCACAGGACACTTCAGCAGAAGCAGGAGAATGTTTGCATTATTCCTTTTCCTCCCTGCTTGCCCTCCTAGCTCTGGTACTACACCTAAGAATGAGAGAGAAGAAAGAACTTTACAAATTGTGCCAAATAACATTAATCCATTGAAAAGGCCATAAATTAATCCTCTCTTTTTGGGGACTAAAAGCTTGATATCTGTGAGCAAGTATTCTAGGAGCTCTTATTTCATTCCTGAATTGAGAAACCTTCATTAATTTGGGCCATTAATTGTGGAGATTCATTACTGGCACATTTTCATCATTTGAGTTTCCTTTTAATGTATTCTTAATGAAATGCTTCTATTTTCACACAGGCCTTCTATAGCAGAATTAACTCGGGCAGCTTTGCAAAAGCTGCACTATAAAAAAGGCAGATGAATGAGCCATGAGCTTATCATAAACCACTGTGATTTACTAATAATGCTCAGGCACTTTGGTATCAGGCGCTGCATAATAAAGGCTCTGTGTATTAATTGTTTTCTGGACTGTGACAATTCTGCCCTTTAAAATACACAAATCTGTAAACTCCCGGCTTAGAAGCAGCCAATTTATCTCCTGGGTGGTAAATATTAGTTTCAGGTGCTCTTGCCCCAGCTCTGTTTTCCTTCCAAACCTCCACAGAATTCCCTCTGGCATTAATGGGACATGAAACTGCAACACAGAGAGGAAAAAGGGCTCTGCACTGGGAACGTGGATCCAGGAAAACCTGGATGAGAAATATCTTAATTAATTATCTGCATGTCTCAGACATTCATAAAATATGAAATGAATAATAAGAAAAAAAACCCAGACAAACATGCAGCCACATACACACATGGAAATCACACACCCACACTCAGAATGTGCCCAGCCTCTTCAGGATCCTGAGACAAACATCTAACGAGGTTAATTGGACTGAAAACCCAAATTGTCTACAACAAGTCCTTTCCTATTCTCTACACCTTTCCCTGCATGCCTTCATTAGGGTGACGGCAAAAAGGAATTCAGATTTTATTGAGGGGCCCTTCAGGTACAATTGATGGCTGCAGGTGTGCAACACTGCTCACCTGCTGTAGCAAGGTGGGCACTTGGAGTCATATCTATCCACTGATTTCCCAATCTCACTGACAAATTCAGTTTAAAATTAACAGAAAATACTTTTTAAATGAACTTTGTTTCATTTACGTAACAACCATCAATGTACTTTCAAATTTAATTTCACATCCTCAGCTTTACATTTCAGTTAGTGAGGGAAGTATAAAAATCCTCACTGAAAACACCTTTGGCACTTCGCTGGGATATATTTTACAGTTTTGGTTTCTTTTTTTTTTTTTTTCCATCCATAGGTACATTTTTAGCCATCAGGGTATTAATTGCTTGAATACTTCCAGAACTTAATTCTCCATAAACTTTCTCAAGGCACACTGGTGAAAGCCCAAAACCACCTGTAGCCACACAAATGCTCCAGTGGTTGGTATTGAGAGTTGCATTCAGCAGCCCGTTCCTAATCAGTACATTTTAAAATCATGTTGCTTGTATCAATCACTTAATTACAGCCCGAACATTAATGATACCTCAAATTGTTAGATGAGCAGCCTGCACTTCAGCTTTGATTAAATTTTTCCCCAGAACAGAGGAAGGACAGAAAAAAGAAACTGTTTGTGTTCCCTCAAATTTTAATTTCATTTCAAAGCCAAAAATCTGCACTTTGCTCTAACTGTTACCCAGATTTTAAAGAACAATTTGTCTTGCAACAAACAAGACTGGCAGAAACAACAAAGTGTTAAATGCAATTTTTTTTCGTGAAAGAAAAGTATTTTAAGAATATTTTTGTGTTTCACCTTCATGCCGTAACATTTCATAATACTGAATTCCTTTTGGCACAAATGTCCCTGAATGTCACCAGCTCATTAGTACAAACATACTCACTCCTGCTTGTAATTCCAGGTTACTTCTGATTAAAGCACATTTTTTAAATGGTACCTGCTCACTGAGGATTAATTAGAAGCACCTCCTTGAGGAGTTGATTTCTAAAGCTAACCTACACCAGTATTTGCACACAACAATCGCAGAGCTTAAATGATGAATTCCAAATTATTTGCAGTGCCACTTCACATCAGTCTTGGTTACTAATCTTTCCTAGCACCATATATAAAAACCAAAAAAAAAAAGCGATCTGTTTCTGTGTGTCCTTCCATAGAAAGTTCTGTGTGCTTCCATAGAAAAGATAAAGTTACCCAGAAAAGATAGCACAGGATGGAAAACTTGAGTTGAAGTGGAAGAGAGAAGACCACAACCTTCCCAAGACAGGAGATGATGGGGGTGACTTTTTTTCTGCAAACAGTGCCACTTCTTGCTGCTTTCCAGAAGCTATGGGATTTAGGAATGCTTATTTTGGAAAGGGCATTTCCAACTATTTTATCCAAGACTTTATTGAGAGCCATCAAAACTGATCTGAAGTTCTTATTTCTGGAGTTCTCATTTAACCTGGGGGTTTTTATGTGTACATCCAACCTGAACTTGCAGAATTCCCTACAGCTCCTAATATGATTTCAGTGATCTCCATTTTTCCCTGTATTGACAGAGTTGTTTATGGCACTCCTCAGGTACAGGCCTCGGGTCCCATTCTGCATTTATCTGCTCCCATCACGTGGTGCCATTAAAGACATTTCCACAGCTCTCTTGGCACTCCACGAATGTTTGTGACATTAAGGCTTGAATGTCTTCAGATTTCCTACAGCTAAATGTTGACAAGCTTGAATTCTTATTTATTGGTTCCCTACAGTAACAAACTGCATGCTCCTCTTTGACAGTTGCTTTCATGATGAGCTCTGCTCACAAAAGGTTGATGTTTTGAAGCAGCATTTGAGCAAACCCCTGCATTTTAAGGACCAAATTTGCTGCAGCACTAAAAAAAAAAACCTTTAAAACACATCAATATAAAAGGATGTAATCAGATGTTTAAATGGTATACTGAATCAGATGGGCTTATTTCAAGCAAACAACTCCATCGTAAAAGAAATTCTGGCTTTTTTTTTTTGAATAAGGGATGAGGACAGAAGTATCTTAATTCCCAGTTCTATTGAAGAACAAGGCTCCCACAGTCATAAATTAGCAAATGCAGATCAGGATTTTATATCACTGTCCAGCCCCACAGAAAACTCAGAACTTCCAAATCAGTTTAGTTTTTGTGTTAATTCCTTTTAGATACATTCCACTAACAGTCAACCAAACAAGCTTAGCCAAGAACCTGAGCTCAGGGAATTTTTTTTCCTCATTTTATATTAAGTTGAATGTCTTAAACAATACAGAAGGAAGCAGAGTAGTAATTTATTGTCTTCAGCTAAAGAAGGAAAAAAAGTTCACTTAAGGTACAACTAATAATTATAAATATGAAAAAAAAAAACTAAAACTGTGGCCAAGTTATCACAAATTCAGAATCTCCGTGTTAAGCCAATATATAAAGTACCATATATAAAAACATAAATGTTCCCTAAGCTGGTCAGAGATTTTTAATATAGACAGTGTATTGGGAATATTTGTTTACGCAGAGCTCGCCAGTTCTGTTTGTACCAGCAGATAAAAATGCAATGATGTTGTATTCACTGCTGTGCACTAGAAATGTCCACACATGGACTAAAAGGAGCAGATAATCAAATGATAGTGCAAAAACTTTGTTCTGTATTCATTCACCTTTGAACATGGGTGACATGAAAATCTTCATATCCTGTGCCTGCCCAGTTCCTTCAGCCTTGTGCTCTGCACTCAATATTCAATCCTGGATAACGTTTTGCACTGGAACCATAAATCACTAAATCTACGGGTGGCAAGGGCAAGAAACAAGGTACCCAGGAGGCAGAATAAGTAATTCACAAAAGCCACAAGGCCGAGGTAGGAACGTGTTCTCCTCATTTTCTGTGCTGCAGCACTTTTCCAAAGGTTCAGAAACAGGTATTTACAAACAAGAGTCAAGTGACTTGACTCTCGTTTTTTTTCCTGTGGTATCAGCAGGATAACATTGATTTATTTGGGGACAAGTTCAAGCTCAGCATTTGTTCTTTGTAGACTGCCTTTCTAAAGGTGAGACTCATAGTTCAAGTCTTATACACCAAATAAATTCCACTTAAATCTACTTTGATGGCTTAATTGGGGTGTATGACTTGTGTTGGCCTCCTGCAGAGTGCTGAATTTCACTCTGTGTTTTTTGACCTTATTGTGAGAGCAGTGTTGCATCTTTTACTGTTTGTTTTATTCATGATCCAGAGGTGAATACAATAAATAAAAGCTTGGAAAAGCATTCTCAAGGCAGTCCCACTGTTGGATGAAAACCCTGCTTACCTTACCCTTGGTGAGCAATGGGACTGCAAACAGCAGCAGTGCTCAGGTTAACTGCTCCCTTAGAGACTTGCTTTGACTCCATTTATGATTTTACCAGCACCCCAAAATCCCAGTCTCACTCTGCACATGGCATGAGGCGCATGAAACAGAGAACACACAGAATACCCACAAAAGGAATTCCCTTCTTTACCCAACAATTCTGCCCAGGTTATGGGAAATGGTCACATCCAAGCCAAGCACGGGGAGCAATTTTGTTGCTGGTGGCTGAGCAGGATTTTCAGATGTGTTCACCAAGTGCACACCACACTGCACTTGTTCCATCAGCACACAAACCACCTTTGGCTTGCTCTGCTATGCTCCAGTATAGTGCCAAGCGAACCAATGTGCGTGGAGGAGCCACCTCGTTTCATTAGAACACAACTGTGCTCAGATTAATGAAGATCAGTATTAGCAGCATATTAGCAACAGAGGCTTGTTTTCTGAAACCAAATTAATAGGTTTAATCTCAGATATGGCTCACTCAGCTGCCTCTTGGAGGGTTTTTAACTTGCCCACAATTCAGATTGGGTGTGTGGCCGGCAAGGAGAGGGATCCCGGAGGAAGATATTTGAAAAGGCGTGAACTCCACACCAGGATGGCTCCAGGCATTGAGTCTGCATGTCACCATTCCCCTGGCAGTGCAGAATTGCACCTGCAGCTCTGCACCAGACCCGGGGCTCAGGCAGTGCCCCCGCGGCAGCCAGGACTCAGCCTGGCCACCAGGCTGGAGCAGCAGAGTCACGGTGCCCCAGCCAGAGCAGAGAAATGCAGAGCCCAGGGATGCACACGCCTGGATTTTACTGCTGAAATCCACCCATGGCTTCTGCCTAGAAGGAAATCACTCAAAACCTCAACTCCAAAAGCTTGAGTGGGCTTTAATACAGCCATGAAATCCTTGTATTGCTCTATAAAGTTCATGTTTCCAAAGTGTGTTCTGCTGTGGAGCAGGAATTGTGCTGAGCCCTTCTGCAGGTGCAAAACAAATCTTTCTTCTCTCTTAACACTGCCCTCAACCCCACTGGTCACAGATCCTGCAATATTGACCCAAATGGAGCAAAA